>OX451217.1:86010226-86100800 GCA_949628195.1 Phasia obesa
AGTAGTCAGTCCTTACGTGATGCGAACACGGACAGAAAAAACTTCCAACATTTTGTATTCCATATCGATTATATACATATATAGTTCTTGTACAGACATGGTCGTTACAATTTTATAAAATGTATAGATGTACCTATAATATTATTTAGAAAAAAATCCTGATTAATCGATTATATGAGAAGAGTCTAAAGTAAAGAATGTGATGCCATTCGGTTATGTTTGTAAAATACATTTGTGTTTTTTTCATGTTTGGGAGATTTTTTTATATTTTTTATTGGTTTTTAATTTTTGTTATCGTCCTCCCTTATGCTCTTCCTCATAATGGAGTACATGATTTCAATATAATTTGTGAGTATTCCCATTTTCTGTGAGAATTTAAGGCATCTGTCTATTACGGTTCAAAATATATTGTCACATATCTATGTGAAACAGACGTCTCATATGGGACACCCTTTAATTTCTAACTTTATTTTTTGTACTTGTTATATCGATCGCACTTAGCTACATGTATACACTCGTAAATTTCATCCCTCTGTCAAAATGGGTTAAAAAAAGGTCTTGTACTTCAAATTACGTCACCGTCTGTCTCTATTTGAGTTTCGAATTTTCTTACTTTTTGGTATCGGGATACTATACTTCAATAGTAATCATAATTAAAATTTGACTTATCTGTTCTTCGCGTCCCAAAAAATACTTAAAATTCACGTGTGTGACATGGGCACACCCTTAAATTTTTAGCTTTACGAATTTTTATTTCTATGTGGGACCTTTCTGGGAATTTCTGGCTACTTAAAAAGTGGGCGTGGTCAATTTTTCTTTCTGTAAAAACCTAAGTTGGCTTATGATAAAGATTAAAAAAAAAATAGCCAAATCGGTGCAGCCGTTCTTAAGTGATGTGAACGACATTTTACATATGTACATACATATAACTTATATTTATATATTATATACCCAAAATTATATTTTGTTTTTTATTATTACCGTAAATTATTTTCGCGAAAAAGTAGATGTTTTGTTTCTTTTATATTAGTAAATATTCCTAGTTATGTTGTTATTAATAAGTTACTTATATCAGTTAATTATTTATTTATTTATTTAATACAATACAAATTATATTCTAACTTAATTTACCGAGCATAGTAACGAAGACCTTCACTCATTGTAGTGAAACACCCAGAGTCTTTGTTGCGAATCGAACCCACACTACCTAATTTTTGAGAATTAAGAATGGTACTCTGTTCAGTTTTTCATGCGGAGTTCTGTCAAACTACATACATACATACATACATACATACATACATACATACATACATACATACATACATACATACATACATACATACATACATACATACATACATACATACATACATACATACATACATACATACATACATACATACATACATACATACATACATACATACATACATACATACATAAAAATTTGTATGAAAAAGTCAGAAAAAAAAATGTTGCAGAAGTAGTACTCTGTTTGTACTGTGGAAAAACATTGAAATGTTTTTTGCAACATTTTATCAAAGCTGTGAAATAAAGAAATATGCTATTCTTTCAGGCGAAATTTTTTGGAAAATTTTGTAAAACAATGTGGTATATTTAAAAGCAATAAAATCGTAAAATTCTTCAAAATCGCGAGATAGCCACCACATTTTATATGTCAAATTTTTCTTGTGAAATAAAAAATGTTGCTCAACATTTTTCACAAATTCGAACAGAGTACTATGCTTTACACGGTGTTCCTTTCTCATCACCACCACGAGAAGCAGGTGTCGTGCTTTTTTGGATTTTGATCACAGATTACGTACAGAAGTTGCAAACTCAAAGTTTGCTCGATGAGTTATACCAATATCAATGCCGTTTATACTCGTATATAAATACATATATAATAAAACTTTAACTTTCTGACTCTCAGTCTGTCTGTGTTCGCATTACGTAAAAACGACTAGATGAATTTTAATAAAATTTTATGGGGAGGTACCTTAGTATCTCGGCCCGAACAAAGGATTATTTTTGTCCTGAAAAAATATCTTATTTCCAAGAGTCTCAAAATTTGGTGTGGATTACTTTCAAAGCAAAATCGAGCAAAATATTGTAAGGGCGCTGGTGTAGTGACGGGCACTATTGAGAACGAAGGCGAAAATAATCCTGAAAGGGTTAACAATTGCTTGTAAAATAAGTTACATATGTGTGAATTTTAGAATCTTAATTTTTTGAATGTTAAAAAATTTATTTCAGATTATTCTTCAAACATGTGCTGTGATATATTTTCCTTCCACTGCTTATCTCATCAACAAAATAAGTTTTGCGAATACCTAAACTCATTAAGAAAAAATTTATTTATGAACAGTAATAAGTCATTAATATTTCCGATTTTCAAGACGTTTTGTTTTTAATTCTCCACTACCTGCAGTTGCTAATTAAAAACAAACATTTTATTTACTTCCGTATTAAAGGAAATTCTCTAGAATTAAATTGTTAATATGTAAAAGAAGAACGAAAACAATGTGTATTGCCAACAATTAAACACCCAACAGAAAATGTGTTTTTTTTTGTCTATTTTTTTGTTTCTTTATATTACTGGTTGCCATAATTGATCTCTCATCAATCAATGAGTTTCGGCAATTATCAAATGAACCTTACAAACAATAAGAAACCAGATCAAACGTCAATACCGCATTAGAAGATTGCAATTGTTACAGACATGAGCAAATTTACCGCACACAGTCAATTCAAGCGTACAAGGATTTCAGTTTTATTCCAAATTAAAAAGACAGTAAATTATCAACCAAATCACAAGACTATTGGAAATTCTTTTATTTTTGAGTCCGTCTGTTTGTTTATCATTGTTTATGTCACGCTCATTTATACTTGTAATTGTTACAATTCCTTTAAATTTGTCCACACAAACACACAAATTCCAAATAAACTCCCAAAATACAAACAAACGACCAAAAAGTCATCTTAATTTTAAATTCTGGGTGATAATGTACATATTTTTTATGTTTAATTTTCATGTTGTCAACGTGTGTTTTTTACTTTTAGTATAAAACAGAGATTATTTATTGTAGAATTTTGGCAATGGCCTAAATAGTTTAAAGAAGAGAAAGAGAGTCCTTAGTTGGCTTACTGACTGTTTTATTTTTGGTTAAAAACAAAACACGCACAACATGACGTAATTTTGGGTGTTTGCCGTATCCTTGTCCTTTTGTATAAAACGTCAATATTTGAAAGTCAAAAAATATTCTTAAATTATGTCATTTTTAACAACTCACAACAAAACCGAAGAAAGAAAATATTTTGGCAAATTCTATATCTGTCTAATACGCACACTTTTAAACTGATTTAATTTTTAAAGTTTATTAAAAAGTTTGACACAGACGTTTTATCACTTAAAAATCTAGTAAGTAACATAATATGTAACATAGAGTCGATTTGATTTTTACAAAAAATTCTTCTGCAATAAAGATAATTTAATTTATTTATAGTAAATTTAGTTTAAATGTAAGATACATTGCATACTTAAATTTATTAAAAAAAATTAAATGTATGATAAATCTTCACACTCGGTAACACTGTTTACATTAGAATACACCACTTCTTCTTTAAAAATAAAAGTATTTTCTTCTCGTTTTGAAAAATGTCTTCTACGCAGTACATTTTGCTTTTACACTATTCTGTTTTCCTGATTCGACAACAGATCAACGACGACAGATCTTAGAACATGAAGGACATTGTAAAACAGCTTTTAGCAGTATCCCAATCTTTACAAGACCATATACACCTAATTCCGTTTTTACACGGTAGATTGGTTCCAGAAAAAGACATTGATCATATACAAAAATAGGTGATTGGTTCCTTATCTCTAAAACCTATTAAAATTAGTGTAAAACGAGGATTTTTTTAAGAACAAGATATCATGTTTATTTTACTAACTCATAATAGATAGTTTCGTTTCAGAAATTAACGATTGCCTATTTGAATTTGAATTTTTGTATACTTCTTACTGTGACTTCGTTTACACCGAACATTTTGCCAAGAAATGTTGAGCCTTCTCCATTTCGAAGGCGATTTAAAATTTCAATTTTGTTTTCTAAAGAAATGGCTTTACGTTGTAGTTTTTTATTTTGTAATTTTCGACGTCTTCTTTTAGAGATGCATTGATAGTTCACAAAATATTAACACATTTCAATTGCTCTAACAAGTAAAAATGCTTCTTGTATGCATAAAAAGGAAATTCCTCTAAATTTTTTATATGAAAATATTTCGCAAAACTTACAATTTTACAAATAAAATCTAAGCCCAAAAGAATTTGAAACGTGCTAAATGGAACAAAATCGTGTCAAAAAAAAAAACATTTTTTTTAATTTTAAACCGTGTCAAATCAAAACCGTGTAAAAACAGAATTGGGTGTTTTTCATTAAAAAAAAAAAAAAAAATAAAGGAACAAAAATATACTATGGTCTGTACGCAGTGTGAATGTATTTAACATAACTATGTAACTTTGCTTCTAGACCAAGGCGAATTGATACAAAGTGAGAGCAATGCGGCAACAACTACAAAAAACAACAACTTTTATCATATATAAAATAATGTATTTTTTCCAAGATATTAGCAAAAAAAAGGGAGCAAGAAATAATCAGCTGAGCTATCGCTGCCATCTGGTATGAATTCATGTTGGTACAGACTCTGAGCTCCATTCGAATAAATAGCCAAATCTATATTTCAACACTCGCACTTGAAATACCTTGGCATATATCTTTATTGACAGTTAACCTGGTTTTTTTTGTAGGTCTTTAAAAAAAAATCGGACTACATTATCCTGCCGGTTTAACTCCAGAGAATGTCCTGGAAAACTGACATATTTTACTTAGAAACAATTATTTTTTTATTTTCGATACCATATATCATAATGCCAAAAGTGAAGAAGATAATACATAACTCGAAAACTGAGCTGTTTCGACTTATTTATATTATACTTAGACCGAATTTATACGATGCCATTTTTTCATGGCATTTTTTTCATGTCTCTTTTAAAGTTGCAGCGAATTTCATGGCACATTTTTACGATGAATTTTTTCATGCAATCGGCTTGAATTTGTTTTTGACATTTTCTTTTGATTTCATATTCGTAATTTTTATTGTTTATGCGTTATTTGAAAAAAATATATGCACTCGTACTGAAATACAAAATAAATAAAAATGAAACAAGCAAATAACGAAGTTTTACAAGAAATTAATAAAGAAATTAAAAATTAAAATCATACCGAAATGTATTCATAATTAAACCAAACAATTTCGTTTTTTGAAATCAACTCTGAACGAACGAAAATTGCACAAAGCAAGTGTCAAAAAATACCCTCAAAATTCAAGCCATGCCATTTTGTTTATCCCGCTTGCTACTCTACACCTCTTGCCTACAAACTAAAATTGCATGCAACCAGTTTCATGAAAAATGTCATGGTGTAAGTTGACTCTTATTGATACCAATTACATTATTCACACACTTGCATTTTGTGGTACGGGTTTGTGGTTTTTCCAAAACTTGTATGCAATTGTGTTATGTGCTGATGAATAATTTTTTTCAAAACTTACACAACTTCTTGAATATCTCGGCGAAACAAGCAGAAACAAGCAATAGCAAAACTTAAAGAAAATTTTAATGCAGATTTAATTTATAATTTTTTAAATTTTTTTATGAACTAAAAACAGCTAATATAGGTGGAGCAACCATTATTCTGTCAACCATTTTTCCACCAAACTATTGAAAATGTCGAATGTGGTTACTATCGACAGTTTTCCAGCTCAGCCGTTGATTCATTTTTCCAAGTTTAAACATCATGAATATATTATGCTGAATGAGGTATAACTTTGTAGCCCACTTTTTGATTTTTTTTTGTTTTTTTGTAATTTTGTATCAGCTGGTTTGTATGTCACCCGGTTTGTATGTTTAAAATGTAATTTGTCCAGTTAGTTTTCCACTGTTACTGTCGTGTTGTCACCAACTAGATTTGAAAACAAGCTGAAGCCTCATCTAAATACATCTACTTCATACTTTGTGGCAAAGTGATCCAGGAAGACAATTAATCATTTTGAGACTAATCATTAAACGCCAGGATAATGAGTTGCCAGCAAGTGTTTTCAATATGTATCTATACACTTGTATTCAAAAGAAACACATAAGAGAACAAAATATATAGACAGGGTGAGAGTGAGAGGTAGAGAGTGAAAAGGAAATAAACAGGTCTTGTAGCAAACATTAAGAAGGATGTATTACGGAAGCCAAAAAGGGCAGCCAAAGATTTCGTCATTTTAACTGTAATTATTCATGATTAAAAAGTGTAGACCGTGTGAGCAGTAATTACTTCTTTTAAAAAAGTCGATACAAAAGGTGTTCTGGGTAGAAAATGTGATGATTTATGTAATTAGAAAAGTATTCAAGATGCGGTTAACCCACCAGTTTTAAAATATATTTTTCTTAAATTTTCTCAGCCTTCCACAGACTGATTGAATTCAATAATTAAGTTAAAAAAATTCATTTCCTTATTGGGAAAATCAGACAATTTTAAACACATTAAATAAAGTTTGTGTTTGTATTTGAAAATATTTCAAAAGACATTCTGATTTAAAGGCAGTAATTACAATAAATGTTGTTGTTTCTTTGTTGATAAACTCTTTATTACGATCTTGAATAAATACCAAATTTTCAAAAGTTTCCTTTCGACAATTAGTATTCAGATTTCTAATTTTAAATTACAGTTGACGGTTGCAATAAAACTGAATCTTAAGCTTTCCTAAAATAAGTCTATTAAACGTTAAACAGAGTAAGACAATACAACAATTAATTATCAAGGCTAAAGTTGATTTTCTTTTTATCGTTTTCCATACCTTAATTATTAGTAACAAAAAGACAATCACAGATTTATTGGTAATCGAATGCGGGAAAAAGTTAACAAAATGGGTCAAGGTCGTAATAAAATAAATCGTATTGCAAAAAGCGAGCGATGTTCCATATGAGTTTTCGCGATATTGAGTTCCATCTGAACGTAGAACTTGAAGTTTGCATGCGCTTATGCAACTCTGTGTGGTCAACGTCTTTTTTATTACTAGAAGTTTTATGAATTTTTGTTTTAAAAACAACGCTATCCGCGAAGCGTCTGGCCTGAGTGCAGAAAAACCCAGAGTAATTGACGGAAATCAAACCCACAACCTCTAGACTGATGGACTAGGGCAATATGTAGACACTCAATTCTAATTAGGATAAATTCAAGGATGATAGAAGACACCCAGAGCCAAAAATGCCTAATAGAATCAAAAAGATTTTCTCTATTAAATGTTTTTAGGCAAAGGGGTATGCCGGCAGAAAGAAAAGAAGATATTTTCAAAGGGATTCCTTATTATTTTCATGCGGTAAATCTTTTTAATTTTATCAATAAGGAAATCCCATTAAATCAATAAGAAAACTTGTTATTCACAATTTTTAGGGTTCCGTACACAAAGTGTAAAAACGAAACCCTATTGTTTTTGCTACAATGTCTGTCCGTCTGTCAGCGCCTTTTATCTCTGGAACCGTAATAGGTAGACTCTTGAAATTTTCACAGATGATGTATAGTTGTTGCCGCTATAGCAACAAATACTAAAACTTATAGGGTGTTCCAATAGAGAGGTGTTATTTACGAAAATGTATTTATTTCTTGAACTGTAGGAGGGATACACTTGAAATTTACAAACAGTTATTAAAACTTAGTTCACTATATAAACAAGTATAAAAAAATAAAACTAAAAATTAAAGGGTGTTCCGCTAGTGGTGTGAAATGCATGTATAAGGCATAAGTTTTGAACCATAAGTGTATAGCGATGGCCGCTATAACAACAAAAATTAAAACTTATAGGGTGTTCCGATAGAGAGGTGTTATTCACGAATATGTGTTTATTTCTTGAACTGTAGGAGGCATACACTAAAAATTTACAAACTGTAATAAAAACGTAGTTCGCCTTATATACAAGTCTAAAAAATAAACCTAAAAATTAAAGGGTGTTCCGATAGTGGTGTTATTTTGATTTATAAGGCCTAAGTTTTGAATCATAATAGGTAGAATCTTGAAATTTTTACAGAAGGTGTATAATTTTGGCCGCTATAGCAACAAATAATAAAATTTATAGGGTGTTCCGATAGAGAGGTGTTATTCACAAATATGTGTTTATTTCTTGAGCTGTAGGAGGCATACACTAGAAATATGTAAGCAGTAAGTAAAACTTAGTTCGTTATATAAACAAGTATAAAAAAATAAACCTAAAAATTAAAGGTTGTTCCGATAGTAGTGTGATTTGCATGTATAAGGCCTAAGTTTTGAACCGTAATAGGTAGGCGCTTGTAATTTTCACAGAAAGTATATAACTGTGACCGCTATACTAGCAAGTAGAGAGGTGTTATTCACGAATATGTGCTTATTTCTTGAACTGTAGGAGGAATTCACTAAAAATATGCAAGCACTAAATTAAAATTAGTTCGCTATATAAACAAGTCTGAAAAAAATAAACCTAAAAATTAAAGGGTGTTCCGATAGTGGAGTGATTTGCATGTATAAGGCCTAAGTTTTGAACCATAATAGGTAGACTCTTGAAAATTTTACCAAAGGTGTATAACTATGGCCGCTATAGCAAAAAATATTAAAACTTATAGGGTGTTCCGATAGAGAGGTGTTATTTACGAATATGTGTTTATTTCTTACAAACAGTAATTAAAACTTAGTTCGCTTTATAAACAAGTCTAAAAAATAAACCTAAAAATTAAAGGGTGTTCCGATAGTGGTGTGCTTTGTATGTGTAAGGCCTAAGTTTTGAACTATAACAGGTAGACTCTTGAAAATTTTACCAAAAGTGTATTACTGCGGCCACAATAGCAAAAAATACTAAAACGTAGGGTGTTCCAAAAGTGACGTGTTATTTACGTTCATGTCTTTTTTTTTGAGCTGTAAGAGGAAACCACTTACAATTTGCAGACTGTAATTAAAACTATGTTTGTTTTATAAACAAGTATACAAAATTGAACTTAAATATTAAAGGGTGTTCCAATAGTGACGTGATTTGCATGTATATATCCTAAGTTTTGAATGAATAGGTGGAATCTTGAAATTTTTACAGGAGGTGTATAACTATGTCCACTATAACAAATAATAAAAATTAAAGGGTTTTCCGCCAGTGATGTGATTTGCATGTATAAAGCTTTATTTCTTGAATCGTAACAGGTAGACTCTTGAAATTTTGTACAGAAGATGCGTTGCCACGGCCGATATGACAATTACTAAAGATTAAAGGGTGTTCCGACAGTGACATGTTTTTCACTTATAGTGACTTATTTTTTAATCGCAATAAGTAGACTCTTAATATATTTATAGAAAGGAAGTTGCCATGGCCACTTATAATAATTAAATTAAAGGGTGTTCCGACAGTGACAAGATTTTATAAACCGTAATAGATACCCTCTTGAAATGTTTACAGTAGACGTGTTACTTCGGCCGCTATAACAAATACCTAAAATTGAAGTGTGTCCATTAGTAACGTGTTTTTCACGAATATTACCTTATTTTTTTAACCGCAATAGGTAGGCTCCTGATATTTTAATAGAACGTGTATTACCATGGCCGCTATAAAATTTAAAGGGTGTTCTAATTATGATGCAATTTTCGCGAATATTACTTTAATTTTTTGGCATTCTTTTGATATAGTAAAGTATCACTTTTACTTTTTCTTCATTTTAATATTTGGGGGATAAAACGTGTACTTTGGTACATTTTTGGAACTTTTTTACTGAAACACATAGAAATAATATTAGTATCGTTATTTGAGATAAGGTTTCAGTGAGATATGTGTTTCAGTAAAAAAGTTACAAAAAGTACTATTTATATAATTCATATGGCCAAATTAACAAAAGAAAGAAATAATTTTTATTTTTAAGTAAAAAATAAAACTCAAGAAATAATTTTTATTTTCTAAGCGAAATATAAAACTTGGAAAATAATCCTTATTTTCTAAGTCAAATATAAAACTCAGAAAGTAATTTTTATTCTTCAATCGGAAAATAAAACTTAGAGAGTAATTTCTATTCTCCAATCAGAAAATAAAACTTAAACATCAATCTTTAAATGACGAGCAAAGAATAAAATTCAGACAATAATTTTTATTTTCTGAGCAGAAAATAAAACTTAATACATAATCGTTATGTTTTAAGCATTAAATAAAGCTCAGAGAATAATTATATTCTTTGAGTAGAAAATAAAAACCAAGAAATAATCATTAAAACCCAATTTTTAAAATAAAACTCATAATCATTACAATCTCTGATTTTTTCAAAAAGGTAATCCTTATTGATTTCATTAGGCTACCTAATTGATTTTTTAAAAAACGTTTTTGTGATTGATTTCATAAGATTCCTATATGATCACGTGTAAATCAAGTTTTTAATTTTTCTAATAAGGTTATCTTCTTGATTATATTAGCTTTCTTGTTATTTCGTTTATAGAAATCAACATAGAAATTGTTTGTTAAAACATAAAATATACATTTGGTGTAGTGGGTAAGTGCGTGCCTACAAAACGAAGCCAGGATTCGATCCCTGGCAGAGGACGAAAAAATTTTCATCATGGTTTTTTTCGGGTTTTATAAATTAAGTGGCTTTTAACCTCCTCTAGACAATCCATCAGAAAAAACTCCCCTGACCTTTCTTTCACCCCTGGAAAAATAGAAGACAATATGAAGGCAAAATAAAATGTCACAAAAAGAAAAGGTAGAAAGAAAGAAATCAATGATATGATTGATAGCAAACAATTTTAAAGGAGATGCCAAAAACGCAATATCTATACCGATTGTTTTCAGTTTTTCATTTTGAGATTTTTGTTGTTAATTTTGTATGTTTTTATAACAAAAAACTAGATGGCCCAATAAAATCAAGAAGAAAACCTTTTAAAAAAAACAGGGAGAACACCTATTAAAAACCCCAAGTTTTCTTCTTGATTTTTTCAAAAGGTTTTCCTTATTAAAATAATAAGACTTTCTTCTTGAAAAAAAAAAAACACAGATATATCTTATAAATTTTGTTCTATTTTATTAGGTATTTAGACACGGTTTTTTCTGTGTGCAAGGTTCTGCGCATGTCGGTCTAATGACGTCACGAAACTGTCTTCCTATTAGCTAATAATACTGACTGAGAGTATAACTATAAATTATAAGAGATTTCAATATAAATTATGAGAGTTTATTAGCAGGGTTGCCAATTTTTGGCTATTACTTTGATTTATTTGTACGTACTTATTTGAAGCAATTTGTTAATTACAGACTTGGCAACCTTACATTAGTCGAACAACGTCATCTAACGGGAAAACATGCGCATGGCATAATATTGTCTTCTATCATTCATGAGATAAAATCAAGTATGACTGTCAGAGTTTCACAGGGACGGAAAAGCAAAGATGGAAAGGTTACGCACTCAAAGAACTCTTGTTTTTGCTGGCACGAAAAAAATGAAATAATATATGTACTTCATAAGAGGTAGATGAGAAAATATCAAAAATATCAAAAACCACATATAAGACCATTGCTTCTTGGAAGGAAGTTCATAAAACTGCTTGAATTTATTCGGGATACCTTAAGTTGGATAACTGCTTTAGCGACATATCATACAAACTTCAAGTATCATCAAGATGACGATACTTACAGACTGTGCCTGAAAAAAGCTGAGACAGTAGCTTACATTGTGGTTGAATATGCAGCGCGGACTAGCATTAGGCTAAGTACCACGACAGATATATATATATATATATATGTATATATATATATATATATATATATATATATATTACACTAGCTGTGCCCGCCACTTAGTCAGCGTCCTTGTAATATTTTCTTCGATTCTGCTTTGAAAGCAATCCGCATCAAACACCCTTACTTTTGTAATTACTTTATATAAAGGATTTCATCCCTACTGCTTAAAATATGCATATGTATTTACTTATTATGGTTTATGTATTTACTTATTTTAGTAGGGATGAGGACCTTTATATAAAGTAAATACTTTATATAAAGTATCATCCTTACTAAAATAGCTGCGTACTTTCAATTATTTATATCCACTTTCTCTTGGAAATAAAATATATCTGCGGAAAAAAGTATCTATCCTCACAAAATTTTGTTAAAATCCATCCAGTAGTTTTTACGTGGTGCGAACACAAAAAAGGCAGAGAGACAGGAAATGAGTTACTGTTTTATTATATAGATATAGATGTAAATGCAATGGTGGACATTAGCCTCAGGCAAATATCAGAAATTTACAAGAGACTGTGATAAGGAAAAATTGGTCTAAAAGAGCTATTTTTTTTAGAGCTTTCCCGTCCTTTAGAACTCACGTTGATACGCAAACAAGTGTTGTTAACCATCTAGAGGCCAACAGAAATATTTGGATAAGCAGCTTATGTATGGTAGCTTTATTTATTCAAGGATTGTGTATTCAACATTAATTTCTGCAAAGTACTATTGCTCTAATTTTGGTTTGTTAAATTTTTTTGTTAATATTTTTAAGATTAAATTTTTGAAATTATAAACTGTTCAATTTAGCTGCTAAATATTAAAATAAATATAATGCTGATAGCAAGAATTACTGATTGTTGTTTTCTCTTTTTTTTAAGTGTAAATAAATGACACAACTTCGTGGTAAAAAATGTTCAAAGAAAGTAGCAAATAACAAATATGTCAGTCGCTACTGTGCAATTTTTTATTTTAAATAAGTCAAATATCAATACGGTGACAGCATCTGTAGTTAACTTTTGTTGTTAACTAACGCGTGTCAATACATTTCGCGATTTACAATCAAACAAACACAAGTGTTGAAATATAAAGACTGATAAAACAGACAAAAGGCAACAAGGATATTTTCGTTAAAGGAAGGATATGAAATATGCACTCGTATTTCAAATTTTAGTTTTTCTTTCTTTTACTAAAAATTTCTTTGCTCATAGCAAAATTGACAATGATGAATTCGGCGTCGATGTTGATGATGTTGATTTAAACGGAAGCTCTTTTGCACCTCAAAAAGGCTTCCGCTTCTGTCGTTATCACAAAAATTTACGGAAGAAGTCAAGCATAAATATTAGTAGAGTCCAATTTAGAATGTGAATATGTCCTTCAGGAAATGTACCTTTTTAATGTTTACTATTTCTGCCAAATATGCTGCTATCCGAGTTCAAAGTCAGTCGTTAACAAAATAACATACGCATCAACTGCGGGCCCGGAAATAAATTACATTATTTATAATTATTACAAGGATGACTTTACACCATTGGGATGTAAATATATTTTCGATTATATAGGCGCGCTATCTCGAATGTAGATCATTCTAGTAGTTCATTTTGTTTTTATTAATTTTCCAATTCGTCTTTAGAGAAAATAACCCAAAACTGTTAAATCATGAAATCTTGATGGTCAACTAAATGCACCGGGAGATAAAGCGAATTTTCAGCAGATCAAATAAAATTTCAGCTTCACCTGTACGATGTTGAAGGTTCTTTAGTCTCAGTATTTCTTAAGGCTGCTAAGAACGCCTCGAAGGCAGATGTACCGCACTGCTTCATTGGCGTCCATGCTAGGAGATAAAATCTTTCATAAAATGGGTGCCACTATTTTTGAAAAAAAAAACATATAATTATAAAGCTTTGTTTTGGCGTAACCCTAGTCATAATAAATCGATGTACAATAACTTTTTTTGAATTCTAAAAATAAGGTAATATCAGAGGTACAAAACCAAAACGCCATACCTTGTTGCGTTTAATCGTACACCTCCAGTGAAAATGTTGACTTTAATGATTCTCCAGTTAATTGAAATTACTAGGTTATCCATGATGACCATAACGATTACACGTGGCTGATTAAAGACCGGGACACATAGAATCCGTTATACGTTATACTTTGTCTTTTTCAACATGTTTTCTTATGAGTGTTGTCACAAACAGTACGACTTCGTTAACACAAAGTACGAAAGTTGGGCAACTTTTGACATACATACGTTGAACAGTTTGGTAGCTATCAAGTGTTTTTTTCTATGTTTTGATTGAGTTTTTGTGTTGAGTGGCAGCAAAAATAAAACAAAATACAATAAAATAAATAAAGTAAAATGAAAAAAAAAAAAATTTTTAGTGTTTTCTTTCCTGATTTAATATCCGTCAAGAAAGTACTTATTGTGTCAACCTCGTTCATCGGTACTTTAATCACAGTTGAATACTTCAAAGTATAACGTTTGACGGATTCTATATGCCTTGGCCTTAAAGCAACCACCAAAACAGTTCCGCTGTAGAGTTATTCGGGGAAGCCAATCAGCCAGTATTAAAGTGAGACGCAAACCACTCGAAGGCGAGCAACAAGACCTGATTGGCTTTAAAGGCTATGATTCAATATCATACTCAGTCGTAAGATTTGTCAAAAGTTGCATGTGTGCTCAAAAAGTTTTGACAGATCTGTACGATTTTATAATCTTTTGAAAAAATTCATAAAATAGTATTTTTCCATGCGATCAGAGTTGAAAAATTTTATTTTGTATGATAGTAGTGTACATCGCTATTTTGAAACGATTTTTTGAGTAGAATTGACAGAATTCTGTCAGATTGTTTTGTGATTGAATCGTACGATTGTGTAGGATAGTGAATCCTGGCCTTAAGCGATAACGACTAGTTTACGACTGATCTACAATAACTGAGCACAAATAATAATAGAGTTACCATATCTCATAACTAAAGTTACCAGATCTCAAAATCAGTAATACCTAATAAGGGCAGTTTAGACAGTAAGACTTTACGTACGTAAAATCTAAGAGAAAATAAAATGAAAATCAATCCGTATGAAAAAATAGAGATTAAAAATCGTACGGTTTTTTTCTTACGTTTATACCATTGGTGTTGAATAAAATGAAGTAAAATTGAAACAGCTGTTGTTAAAAAAATAAAAAAGTGAAAACAAATAAATAGTGCGCATACTTGTGAAAAATATGCCAAATTTAAAAAAACTAACAAGGAAGAGGTTCTTGGTGTTGTACTAGCCATTGCCATAATAACAACACTGGAAACCAACAACTAAAACAAAATTTAAAAAAATTTTACGTTCTTTCTCAAGTTTTTTATTGTTTACAAACTTATTTGTGATGCCAACTGGATCTATTTTGCACTATCTTCAGCGGTTTTCTGCTATTTTGACGAGTTTTGTCTTTGAAAAGTTAGCATTAATAAGAAAAACGCAACCCTGATCTAATGAAGTAGAATAGTTTTTGAAAGTTTTCAAAATATAAAGAGAGCCGTAAGACTGTCAAAGTTCCATCCGTATTTTCTCTCAATGTCGGACAGTTTCATTACATATTATGTTTAGACGATACTACTTGTACTCTTATACACAAAAATTTGACATTTACATTATACTTGTAGTATAATGTAAATGTACATTATACTTGTAGTATAATGTTAACCGCCCTATAGCAAGACAGAAATACAAGTGATAGTAACACCCCGTATCCACTAGCTATCGATTTGAGCAAGATTTAAACATAACGCCGGCAGCAAAATTTTCTGCTTTCTATCAGTGTTGTTTCCGTGTGGAGTTGTCGGTCTCCCATCGGACGCGTCCCCAGGTGGCGGATAGGGGTCGAGCTCAATGTTCATATTTCCCGTGATTTCACCATCATACTGGTCACGGGGGGTATAGCATGGCTCGCGTAGGGCCCGGTCTGTGTGGATTCTGCTATGCAGTTGCGCAGAGGCTGGACTCTGCTAGATTGTGTGAACCAGCCCTTGTTTCTGAAACCTCTCGAGCATGGCAGCCATTCACCCAAAATGGTACCATGCCCGAGAGATGTCAGAATTGCTAGCCATCCCCCTGGATACATTGAACAAATGGTTCAGGGGAGTGGCTTGTAAAATTTTAAACAAGGTAGCCGATTCAGTCCAACCCGCGGACCAAAATTGACCCACTTGTAAGATTAAGGTGAAGGTAGCAGTGCCGAGAATCTGAATGGCTAGTCAGTGGTAAAAGAAGACTAGTCTCTAACAGCTCCCCCCGACGCCAAGGCACGGGTCGGGTGTAAATAATAGTTGCCTAATCCATGTACGCCGTCCCTGCATGGATTGTCGAACCCCTTACGTGCATACTCGTGGGAACAAAAATGAACAAAAATCAAAATAAAAGAACAATTAATACAAAACAAAATAAAACAATAATAAAAACAATACAAAACAAAATGTCGCAGGAGGTGGGCAGGGGCAACCCTCGCCTGCTGAATGCATTGTTGCCCCAGCAGTACAAGCTAATGCGGCTGCTGAGGTCAATCCAAATGAGGTACCACTCGACTTTTCGGCTGGTACCTCTACGTTCCGTGCTGTTCCAATTCAGCAAAAATCCCTGACTCGGGTGCTCCGGTGACTGCTGTGAGCAACCCTGCGGTTATTGCACAAACTGAGCCCACAAACTCAGTTACAATGTGCCCCCCGCCCTAACGGCAGTAAAAACAGCCCCAAAAGACCGCAAAATTAACTCTAGAAGGGCCTTCATCGAAGGGCGTGCCGCCCAACGCATCATTGATAAATTTGGTAAAACACCAATTACCAATTTATCAACGGAGGAAAAGTCCTCCCTCACCTGGGCGAAAGGCCATTTAGCTAATGCTGAAAGCTCCAAACCCGATGCAGATGTAGACACACCATCTACGTCAGCTGCGTCCAAAAGACAACGATCGGGGGAGGAGCCGATGCAACAGCATAACTCTCAACCGGACACAAAACGTCCAAACGCCATCAACCAGAGTCATAAATAGACCTTACAGTGAGGTTGCCAAAGATCCACTGATAAGGGCTATCATTGACAGAAGCACTAGTGACGGGGCTATCTCCCGTGAGAAATGGGAGATGATCCGTCTCAAGTTGCTGGAAGATTTCTTGAGCAATGAATCCATTCCAGCACCGCAAAATGTGGATGCTGGCTGGTTTCAAGGCAACATAAAGCTGCTTTCATGTACAAGTGAAAGTTCAGCAAATCAGCTAAAGCTAGCAGTGACGTCCCTAGGGGAAGTGTGGCCCGGCGCTAGATTGGATGTGGTCCCGGTCTGTGATATACCACGCAGGCCGAGATCCATTGCGATCATTCCAAGGGAACCTCACGACCCCGCGACAATCCTGTCGATCATTCGGCGAGGTAATGCTGATCTACCAACCAGTGACTGGAAGGTAGTGAAGGTTTCTGAACCGGAAGGTCTGACAAGGAAGGCGGTTGTGGTCCTTAACAAGGAATCGTTGTCACCACTTCGGAAGAGACAAGGCAAGATTTACTACGGTTATTATAGTGTCAAGCTGAGTATCTACCGAGGTGATGACAAACCCAACCCCGCAACTTCCAGCGACCAATTTTAAGAGCCGCAAGGTAAAGGCGTGGCTGATAGCGATAGCCATTCAATACCATCTAAAATAGATGAGGTAGTGGATGAACCCGCACTCTCTGACACTACGGAGGGCTCACAATCAATCTGGTTGGGGAGTTCTTCGGGCGTCTGGGGGTTGCGGAGGAGGACGAAGATGTCCTTCTGGACTCTGATCCAGAGGACATTGATGTCACCGTCATCTACGACCCAGATAAAGATGATGAGGGTGATACAGATCAACCTCCAGAAGAGTTAATGCAGCAACTGCGGCATTAACTCCTCGCCTCGCAGAACGTGGTGAAGACATCCTCTACCTACATGCCACATGACCAGGACCCTCCACCCAGTAGTTTGGTTCAAAAGATGGCCAGAGCGGCGAAGGCAAAAAGTATCCCCATAATAGTGGGTGCCGACGCAAATGCGCATCATCACATCTGGGGTAGCTCTGATACCAACAAAAGAGGTGAGTGTATCCTTGATTTCATTTTAAACAATAATCTAGTAGGTGCAAATAGGGGCTCTGAGCCCACTTTTGTTGTATCAAATAGACAAGAGGTGTTAGATATTACGCTTGTTAGTATGCAATATGCTTTTCTGATAGAGAACTAGAGAGTCTCCAATGACTGCTCCTTCTCCGACCATCGTTATCTTATCTTTTCAATTGCTAAAAAGAGAGATAATACTACAATACATGAATATTAGGGACAATACAGGCATCGATGAGGCGGTGAATAGACTCACCAATGCTTTTAAAGAGGCAACGGGGAGGTCCTGTAAACCGTCGATTCATCGTTCAACTTGTAGACCACCATGGTGGTCTTCTGAAATAGCCGAATCTAGTAAGACTTGTCGGCAATTATTCAATGAAGCAAAGAGGACAGGTAACTGGTCACTCTACAAATCATCTGTTAACAAATTTAAGAATCAGGTTAGAAACGCAAAACGCAAATCTTGGAGAAACTTCTGCGGCAGCATTGAGAGTTTTTCCGAGACTAGCAGACTGCGTAAAGTACTTGCCAAACAACCGCCAATTCCTGGATATATTCAGAAATTAGACGGAACTTGGACAACTAGTGTACATGAGTCACTGGAAGTCCTGTTTGACACTCATTTTCCAGGGTGTCGATCACCTATGGATTCGCGACAGAATCCTACACAGATGTGCAGTACAACGACCTCCGCAATCATCGATGTGGATAAGCTACACTGGGCGATCAAAAGCTTCCGTCCTTATAAATCTCCAGGACCGGATGGTATCATTCCCGCCGATCTACAAAACAATTTAGATCTGGTAACTCCCTGGCTAATAGATATATATCAAGCCTGCCTCACATGGACATATATTCCATATCAATGGACCAAGTGCAATGTGATATTTATCCCCAAAGGAGGGAAATCATCTCATGCGAAAGCAAAAGACTTTAGACCCATCAGTCTGACATCTTTCTTGCTCAAAACGCTCGAGAGACTTATTGACATTCACATTAGGATGACTATCGATAAGAATCTCATTTCACCATCTCAACATGCATACACAAAAGGTAAATCTGTTGAGACTGCGCTTCATTCGCTTGTGGGACATATAGAGAAGTCACTAGAGCATAAAAACTATACTATGGTGGCCTTCATGGATATTGAAGGTGCCTTTAATAATATTGATTCGATGGCAATAACTCAATCGCTTAGAGAATTGGGGATTAATCAATCAATCATTAGATTTGTAGAAAACTTGCTGAGCGTCAGGACAATAACATCTACTTTTGGCGCGGCGAGTATTTCCAAAAGTGTGGTTAGGGGAACTCCACAAGGTGGTGTTTTGTCCCTTCTGCTATGGAATGTAGCAATAAATAGACTACTCAGGGATCTATACTCCTTGAACTTCAAGACTGTCGCCTACGCAGATGATGTGGCGGTGGCAGTGTCTGGTATCCATTTAGACATTATCACACGGCACTTAGAATGATCTGCTCTTGGGGAGTACAGAGCGGGCTGAGTGTTAATCCAACCAAAACCGAACTTGTATTATTCTCTAGGAAATACAAGATTCCATCTTTCAGGTTACCGACTTTAAACGGGATACCTCTTACTCTGTCTGAGAGCGCGAAATACTTAGGCATAATCTTAGATAGTAAATTATCATGGAAAATGAACATCCAGGCGAGAGCCTCTAAGGCCATTACGGCAATATACGTATGTAGGAAAGCCATTGGCAAAACTTGGGGTATGAATCCAAGGATTGTAAAATGGCTTCTTGAACCGATATTACTCTACGGAGTTAATGGCTGTCCTCATTACAGGGGCAATTAGGTCAACACCGACTAAGGCACTCTTTGCCATACTCAATTGGCTACCAGTAGACCAACTGGTCAGGGGGCTTGCTATAAAAAGAGCTGCTAGACTGAATGTCAAAAATGCATGGAACCATAGGCCATGGGGTCATGCCAGTATCCTGGGGATCATGTACGTCATTCCCGGTCTTATTGACTACTGTACCCCAATACCCTTCTTCACAAGAAGCTTTGACTTGACGGAGGGTCCTGCACCTCCACCTGGAGCAGTCTGTGTGTACACGGATGGCTCTAAAAGGGGTGATAGGGTTGGGGGTGGAGTTTATATGGAAGAGTTTGGAATCAAAATGTGTTTCAGACTTCCAAATGACTGTAACGTCTTACAAGCAGAAATATCTGCTATCAAAAGAGCGGCAAACTGGTTAAGGTACCACAGAATATTCAACAGGGATATCTGGTTTTGTACCGACAGTAAAGCTGCAATTCTGTCCTTAGCAGGTGTGTTTACCACATCAAACTTAGTCCTGGAATGCCGGACATCCTTAAATTTGATGGCGGAAAATACAACAGTCACCCTTAAATGGGTACGGGGACATGGGACTATTGTAGGCAACTGTGTTGCTGATGAACTGGCAAAGAAGGGAACTTTGCTCAACGATAGCGCCATTGACGTCTATTGTGGCATTCCCCTCTCTGCTTGCGGGCATAGAATAAATCGAGCCTTATACGATCTGGCCCAGGTAAGATGGTCCAATGAGTCGACTTGTCAAACGACGAGGACAATCTGGCCTATACTGGATCAGAAAAAAACGGCTTTGCTATTTCGGCTGCCAAAAATGCAGCTACGCGATTTAATATCAACGATCACTGGGCATTGCCTATTCGGAACTCATGCAAGAAGGATGGGTCTCCACTACAACGATTTCTGTAGAAGTTGTCAGGATGAGGAAGAGGAGGAAACTGTCGAACACCTCCTTTGCCACTGCCCTGCGTTAGAATACCAACGCCTCCAATACCTTGGACAAAGGTGCTTCGCAAGCCTCTCCTGTGTCTCCATTTTGGAACCGAGCAGGATTAACTCCTTTTTGAGAAGCAGCGGATGGTTTTCTAACCAACCTACACTTGACGAGGCATAGACAATCTCGTTAATAACCTGGCTTGACCAACCTGCCCTCCGTTGGCTACATCCCCACACTTCTGACTCTTCTCTATCTACTTCTATACTTTTTGTCTGTCTGTGACTTTATCCTATGTCTTCTTTCAACGCTTTTTCTCTTTTCTCTCTCTCTCTTTTCCATCTCCCCTCTTTTTCCTGTTCTCTTTTGCAGGTTACACAAAGGGACCAATACTTGGACCCAAGTGAGCTGTATTGGAGCTGCCTGCTTAACCTAACCTATCAGTGTTGTTTGAAAGCAGATAGTAATACTAAGGTTGAGGAACAGATGACGCTGTCTGAAGATAATACTGTAAACTAAAAAAAAACCACAACGCTATTGTCATGTTATAAAATAGCTTTTATAACTTAACACTAACATGATGTTAATGTTCATCAATTTATGTTTAATATATAGTGCATTTACACTACGTCGAAATCTAGTAGATTTCGTTTAAGATCATTTTCAAAATCTAGGTCGTTTACATTTAATTTTTTTGACACTAGCAAGATTTCATTAACCATATTTCAATAACTTAACTTTTATTTTCAATTTGCACTTCAATTTTAGTTATCTTTCCAATCCAATTGATTAAATTTTTCTTGCAATATTTTAATTTTTTTAGTAATTTTAATTTTCGTTTATTATGTTTTTTAATTAAAATGTCATTTTTGATGTACAGCGTAATATTTTGTAGTACAATTTGGGCAAAACCATAGTTGCTTCGTTAAGTACTACTCTATTTTAAGTAGATTTCGTCAAAATCTAGTAAAAATAACTAGATTTTTTTCGATTTTGTGCTAGATTTCGCTCAAGTGCAAATGCACTATGAGTTTTATTATAAAAATTGAACTTAAAAATTATTTATTAAGTTTTATGATTTGCTTACAAAATAAAAATTATTTTTCGTGTTTTATTTTTTTATTGAAAAATAACAGCTAATTTTTTAATTTTTGGCTTAGGAAATAATAGTTGTTTCTTGAATTTTATCTTTTGCTTAAAAATAAAATTTATTTATCCAAATATGTATACATTTGATCAATTTTTGAATAACGTTAACACAAGTTACTGTAAAAAGAGTATTTTACGCTTAGAACCCATATTAACCGATTTGTTTTTTAAGCAAAAAAAAAAATTAATAAATAATCATTAAGCGAAAAATAGCAAACAAAATAAAAATTGAAAAATAATCATTAAAAAGTAATTTTTTTTAATAAAACTTATAACCGCACGATCCCTGGACAAAAGAGAAGTGTGTAAATCGTAGACATCTGTTTAAATTAGTGCGCTCTGAACCAGTTAATAATGTCAATGAACAAAAAATTATGTTTACAATTGATAACATCTTGGTGGATTAATAGGAACTTTAAACCTTCCCGGAAATACGTAAAAGGAATTTTATTTCTACTAAATTGATAGAAAAAGTTTTTAAACAAGAATATCTTTCTATTTTATAACATTTTATTTTTCGATCATTTTTTAAATTGCAGGTTGTTTAGCCGCCGCTTTTATTTAACTTGAGCCGGTCTATTATACTTTTGTATGAATACTTTTATTGGAAATGTACTGGAAATAAATTATGTCACATACCAGGGATCAGAGTATGATGCAGGGATATTTAAATTTTAGAGAAAATTGTTTATGAAGTCAAATTTTCTATTCGTTTTAGTGAATTGTTGAAGGTATGTTTAGACTGTAATACTTTTGGTTTGATTTTGTAGAAGTAATGTAAAATGAAATTCTCCCCGTACCAAAGTAAATGGCAACAGAAATCGGATGCAAATCCTTTTTACTTTTAGACTCTTAGAGTGGGTTTTTAAGATGGAGATTAACGATTTTTATTTGCTAGTTTAAGCAGCCAACGTTGGTGGTTTAAACTTACATGAAATAAACACACACACACATGCATACATACATACTTATATGTCAAAATATAAGCATTTAAAAAATATATAAAAAGGAAAACTATTTTTTAGAAAACGTAAAAAATGGATAAAACATTTTTTTATTAATTATCAACTTTAAAATAAACTCTATAAATATAATTAATTAAATAATAGCAATTTTCTTCTTCTCGAGACAACACAGTGCTATTTGATAAAAAAATGTTCCCATTTTTTGTTGTTCAGTATGGTAACAGAACAAGGTTTAAACTACCCCTTAAAAACATCAAAATTTAAATAAAAATAATTTTTTTTATTTATATTAAATAAAGTTTAAATTGATTTTGTTTAGAAGTATATTTATTAAAAAAAAAAAAAAAAAACAAATTTGTGATAATCTTCACACTCGGTAAAACTGTTTACAATAAAATTCACTACTGGTCTAATGAAATATTTAAGACATTTCATATAGTTTAAAAAATAAAGGTTGCCATCTGCATGTCAAATTAATATTCGTATTTTCCCTTCTAATCAATACAATTTGCTTTTACGCTATTCTATTTTCCTCATTGGACAAAAATTTATGACAGATCTAATTACATGTGTGAAAATGTATAACAGCCTTAAGTAGGCTTAGGTTCGTTTATCCGCTCTGAATATTTAATAAAGTTAAAAAAATATTTTATTACAAAACGTAAAAAAATATTTTACACACTAATAGAATGTAATACATTTTCTGGATCGCTACGTACCACCAAACACCATCTATTTAACTAACCAAATTCAGCAAAGAGAATACGAGAAGTTTTATTCATCCTCAGCTTTCCTATTTTATATTCTAATTCATTAATACCTTCTATTGTTGCAGCTGCATTGTTCCAATCCAGTGTGTTTTTTGAACTATGCCTTTTAAAATATTTTAAAACTCTAGCTATTACATAATTCCAATGCAGCCAATTTGTAGGTGTACTTGCTTGCACAAAATTTTAAGATTGTACCTATCTAATCTACCTATATGTTATCAAAATATGAAATAATACGGAAAGAAATTTGTCATGCCACAATACCAAACCATTATTAGAAAATTTTCTTAACGATAACATTTTTAATAATTAAAACTTTTATAATTTTAATTTTTCATTAATAGCGTGCTATTAACCCAAATTATAAATTCACTGAAATTGATTACTACGGGGTAAGCTAGTTTCGATGGCCATTTCGCTAAGTGCTCAATTTAGCATCATTAACCCCAATTTAGCACCTTAACCCCATTTTTTTCATTTTATCGGGGTTATGTTTTTTTTAAATCAAAGAACCAAGCTGAGTGAGTCGCAGCCTATAGTTCGCCGGCGTCAATGATATTTTTTCTTTGTCCTGCACCTGCCCTAAATTGTCATTGTCTTATCGCCTACCTATGTACTTTGTTACTGCCATGCCTAGAAATTCTTGAATGTACTTATTATTTGTTTGTTTTTTATTTTTTTATTAACCGAAAACTTGAACGGCCAAACAAACTTAAGATCCGGCACCACTGCCGTCCACATAAAATTGTTCAGACGACGCCGATCAATGTTTCGTCTCGGCTTGTTCCTTTGCTGTTATTTTTCATTTAATTTAAAGTGTCAGACGTAAAGTAGCTCTAGGTCGGGGAACACGTTCGTGCGTCATTGTCATTATCGCTTAAAGTCAATCAGGCTGTCCTTGTTGTTCGGCCTTCGAGTGGTTTGCGTCTCGATCTCACACTGGCTGATTGGCGTCCTCGAATAGCTGTACTACGGTACTGTTATTGGTGGTTGCTTAATCAGTCGTTTGGTTATCGTATATAACCTAGAAATTTTAATTTCAATATTTCATTGGTGGAGCACAGTTTAAAAACTCAACTGTTAACTGGAGGAGCACCATTAAACTCAATTTTTTTACTGGAGGGGAACCAATAAACTCAAGTTTTTCACTGGAGGAGCACCATTAAACTCTTATTAGTTTTACCTAGCTGAATTTGGAGTCTCACTTCCGAAGGTATAGGTCGCGCTGCAGATTTTTGAGGAAGCTAAGGCAATCACACCCTGACGCCTTGGTTTCGCACCTTTGCCATTTACCAATTTTTTTGGGCAGAATAAAAAACATAAAATGAAACAAACTGATAAAGGAACATCTTGTGAAGATGTTGAATTTTAGCTCTGTGTAATTCTTATTGAAAGATGTTAACACCATCACAAATTGATGGTAGATGTTAGATGTTGATCACTGTAAAAAGCCTATTAAACTTTTTTCAAAAACATACCTTTTGATTAAATTATTAGTGCTTCTTATGTCGTTCTGTAAAGACACATTGACTCGTCCTCATAAAAAACGAGTATTAATAATGTGTTTTTATCACCACAATGAAAGGTTTAATAATTAAATTCCCCTCGTTTATGCCAAGATGTTTAGTTAAAATATTTATTTATATTTCAATTATCCAGTCTTATCTTAGTGTAAGGTACCAGATTTAATCAACGATTGATTTATATTTAATCTCTACCTGCTAATAAACGTTTCACGTTCCCATCTCAATCCAATTCTACAATTACAACCTTTAACACTGAGAGTATGCAAAAGAATGCAACTTATTGCGAATTTTATATATTATTTTCCAATGTAAAATAAAAAAACAAAAGAAACAAGTACATTCGGATGAGCCGAATTTTATATACCCTTGACACTAATTTCAAAACACTATTCCTTCGGTTTTTACTCTTACAGTTTTCAACTTCATTTGTGCAATTATAATACAAAAAGTCAGTCAAGTGCTAGTTAGACTCTAACACGGACGGTTCCGTACTATATTTAATACAACTTTAAAAGTATAGGGTTAAAATTTTTTAATGAGGCACCTTTTAATTTTTAATTATATTTTGTTATTCCTTGTTTAAGGTTCAAGCTATAAGCACATATACATAGGTGACAATCACGTCTTCTTTGGGGACAACCTTGAACTTTCAATTGCTTTTTATAGCAAACATAGAACTACACACTCTGACTGAATTTCCAGTGTCTCTCTGTAACGTCTACAAGATCTGTTAATTTCTGTTAGTTTTTATTCTGTTATTGTTTAAATTTAATGTATCTGCCAACTACGATAAATAATAAGGTCATATACGTCCGTCTTCCAGGGCCTCTTATCTCTGAAACCTTAATAGTTAGACATTTTAAATGCTGTTACCATAGTAATACGTATATTTCCTTATTTCTCGAACCGTAAGAGTCTACAGAGCAGACTTGGAGGTTGTTAATTACAGTTTGGAATTTAATACACACATGCAGTGTGGAACTTTAAAATTATATTAAACTATTTGTAATTGGGCCTTTTCAATTACATCTAACTTATAATTGAAAATTCCAATTACAATTACTTGCAATTTGTAATTAAAAAATCCAATTTCCACGTAAATGAAATTGAAAAAAATCAATTACTTTAAAAAATTTGTCAATTATTACTTTTTAAAGTAACCTAACCTATGATTTTGATGCTTGAAAGCTCTTGTAATGTTTGAAAGCTGTTGCTAATTTGTATATGTAGGGCGGCACTTATTCCAAAAAAGCCTTATTTTTGCTCTATCAAGTAAATATTTTTATAGCGCTCAATATCTTAAACATTTTATTTTATTAATATACATATTTATGACATGAATATAAGTATTTGTTCAATGTTAGGAAAGATTTTGCAATAGATTGATTTTTATGAACTT
This sequence comes from Phasia obesa, assembly GCA_949628195.1. Lineage (NCBI taxonomy): Eukaryota > Metazoa > Arthropoda > Insecta > Diptera > Tachinidae > Phasia > Phasia obesa. The sequence goes on from OX451217.1 coordinate 86,036,738, forward strand.
AAATGTGATTTGCCAACACTGGTCAATATTAGATTTCTCAGCAAAGCAACAGAGTCGGCGTAGAAGCGTCAATACAACGTTGGAACCTGTTTATGTGAAATTTGGTTGTACTATTCGTCATGCTCAGCGCGGGTTTGACTTCGTTGTTGCATACTTTTAGTGTTCTAGAACGTATAAATATGGAAAGAAGACATTGTGTGAACAATCCGTATAACTTTTTTATATCTGGGGTAATAAAGCAGAGCCAAACAATTTTTTTTGTGAAATATGTATATATCAGATATACCGATACCTACCGTCCCAAAAGCACTAGAAAATATCATATCGTTCGACCCAGGTGACAGATTTCACACCAGATTTCAGAGAGCCCGAAGTGTTTAACCAAAGCGAAATAAATGATGTAATTAGAGATTCCCACCTTCCAAAGGATGCATCCGAATTGTTAGCCTTCGACAGACTTCGTGAGAAGCAATTACTGACACCTGGCATCACATCAAGCTTTACGGGGATTGCGAAAAAAAGGAGTTATGTCAAAATTTTCCTCAAGACAGACCTCTAGTGTACTGCAACAATATTCCTGATTTAATTTCAAAATTACGAAATTTGCCGTATGTAAAAGAAGAATGGCGCCTATCTATTGACTCAAGTAAGCGTAGTTTAAAAGGGGTTTTTTACACAATGGTAATGAAGTGGTCTCGGTCCCCGTTGCCCCTTCGGTACATTTAAAGGAAAAGTATGAAAATTTAATTTAAATTTAAATTCTCTTAAAGAAATAAACTACTAAGAACATCAGTAAATGCTTTGTGGTGACCTTAAAGTGAATGTCCGGACAACGTAGTTTCCTGGCAAAAAGACGAACATTTCACTTAGAAAAGACAGTAAAGTATTTGGCCCGGTTTTTAATTTGTGTTCCACCTTTTTACTCAATAAACAAATACATTTTTTTTGAAATATTGTTTTTTTTTTAATATTTGCAAAAAAAAACCTTACGAGATAAAAATAATTGCATACAATTTTTGAAAACGGATTACCAAAATTATATAAAATCAGTTTTCAAAATAAAAACATCTCTCAAAAAGTTTAGTTTTGTAGACTTTTGTTATTAATTACATTTGCATAATAAAAACGTAAAAGCATAATAACAATCTTATTAAAATAAACAAATTAGGTGTTATATTTAAAGACAAACCCCTTAGTGAAATACATAATTAATATAAATGTTTTAGAAGTTTATTTTCAGAGTTTTCCAATTTCACTTATTGGTTTTAAAATGTAATTGAAATTTGTTTCATTACATGTAATGATTACTGCCTAATTACAATTACAATTACTTTTAATGTGTAAGTGAACATTTCCAATTATAATTACAAGTAATGTGTAATTGAATATGTCCAATTACTAATTACAATTTTCAATTACATCTATTTGTAATTGACTTTATTCCCAGATATCAATTACAATTACTTATAATATGTAATTGGGAATATTCAATAACACATTACGTGTAACTATAATGGTAATTAAAATGTAATTAAAACCAATCAAGTTATCTGGAGTCTTCGAATACGATATTTCAAACTAAACACGGCACTGCAAAATCTACTTCTATATGTATAAGGATCCGAAATATAAGAGTATATGAGTTATGGAGTCGGAAATGAATAATGTAGAAGGTTCAAACGGAATGACAAACTTGAATATGCATGCTCTTTCCACCTATAGTGTAGGGTATAAAAACGAATGCAAATATCTATGGCAAAAATGTAAAAAGGAGAAGGAATAAAAAAGAATGGCATCAATAATGTAGTACGAGTATAATGAAAAATAAACATAATCTGGATTGCGAATTCTTTTTATTGGCTTTATGATTTTAGAATTTTTGTTAAGAAGAAACATGTAAATTCACAAAAAAAAACTGCACAAAATAAAAGATATCGCCAAAAAAAAAAAACAATTCTTGATTACAATTCGCGTGTTTTTTTCTTTTCAGTCTTTAAACAATTAAAAAAAAAACTTCATCAATTCTTGGCAGATGTTTCTCCTTCTACTTTGATTTTTACAGATTTCGGTTGTTGTTCTTAAGTACTTTCTGATTTTGGATTGTTTTTTTTTATAATGAATAGAAAAGCAAACAATCAAACAAACCTTAACCGGAAATCAAATGACACGAGTGTATTTCCGAAAACCAACAAAATATAATATGAAATACTCAGAATAAAAAGTTATTGAGTCAAGATTTGTTTTGGCAAAAAATTCAAATAAAACATAAAGGAAAGTAGTAAAACAAATAATAATAATAATAAAAACACAAATTCATGCGTAGATATTTTTGCGTGAACTGCTCCTATCAGCCATTGTATTTTGATTATTTTTTCTTTTCAATACGGAAAAGAGTCTATAATTTGGAATTGTGTGGATTTTGTTATAAAAACGACATGTGCTTGAACAAAGTTCTCTTATTTGATTTATTGAATAGAAAGACATTCATTCATAAGCCTGAGTGCAGAAGTATTTAAAGGGTGTTTTTTGAATTCAAAAGATATTGAAATTCGATATTTTTAATTTTTGGTTTGCAAAAAAAATCTAGTTTCTTTTATTTTTTCGAGTTGTGTGTGATGTAGTGTGAATATTATTAGAAAGTTCTTAAAGATCTCCCTTAAGTTTTAATTACAAATATAATTTTCAAGAGACTTTGAAGCTGTTGAGAACTTTAAAGAATAAAATTGAAAAATATTACGAAGTAATTTAACGATTACGAGGTTACTAAGCCGTTACAAAACATAGAAGAACATACTTTTGGAGTTATTAGTTTTTATTCTTCAACATGAAAGTCCCTGGAGACTAATAGATAGTTTAGTAGTCTACTAGTTTGGGAGTTATGGGTTCGAAACCCCCCAAGACATTGCTCTGTTTCAAGAAAATATAGAAAATATGTTATAAGAAAATATATATAGATAAACAAGAATAGAGTTCTCACGACAAAACTGTTTCAATTTATATGCAAGGTACGACGCCCACTGTTGATATCCAATCTGTTTTTTTTTCTGGACTATGCGCAATAACACGATAGTAATATTTTACTTTTTAGGTACAACTTCCACTATCCTAATCCATTCTGTATTTTGCTAGGTTATGCTCATTAGTATGAGGGTTACTTGTGCAAAATGCAAAATTTCAAGATTTTACCTATTGTAGTTCTCTAGGTACACGATAATAATTTTTCACTTTGTATGGGTGCTGCCACGCCCACTGTCCCAAACCAGTCTTCGTTTTGTAAGACTATACACATTAGTGTTATTAATATAAGGAGGTTACTGGTGAAAACTTCAAAGTTCTCAAGCAACTTAAAAAGTGGGCATGGTCAATTTTTCTTTCCATAAAAACCTAAATGGGGGTACGATGCAGTTTTAAAAAATATTGGACAAATCCGTGCAGCCGTTCTTATTATTAGAATAATATATGAAGCCTTTCTTCCTGAGTAATTAGCCAGGGATGGGTACCTTTATATAAAGAAAATACATAAACTATATTTAAGCATTATAAAAGTAAGAGTCTTAAAATTCAGTGTGGATTACTTTCAAAACAAAATGAAACTAAATATTATCAGGACGCCTTCGACGTGGCAGGCACAGCTAGTATATAATAAAGGAAAACTCACAATTTTCTGGATATATTCAAAAACTACACAAAATAAGTATCGGTGGCAATAAGGAAAAAGTGCTTAAGTCTGATTTTTAAGCTTTGTAGGATAGCAATTTTAAGCTTTAAAATTAATTTTAAAAAATAACTTATCTCTAAATTTTACATCTCATATCTACCAAAAGTTTGCAGGCGTTGCAATAAATAAGTTGTGAAAGAAGTTTTTATGATTTTGAAAAATAGCTTGTAGTTTCTCAAGTTTTTTTCCAAACGCGATTAGACATTGAAAAAAGATAAGCAGAAAGTTATTTTGGTATAACAAAAAATGGTACAAAATAAGTGAAACTTTGCCTATGGGTACTTTGGAGTACGGAGATTTCAAAGGTGCCAGCAACTTAAATTTTGCTTAAATCGACTTAAGCACCTATTCCTTTGCACAACTTTACTAAAAGGAAATAAAATTGTTTAATAATGAGATGAAAGAACCTGGTGAAGAAAATAAACCTCTCAACTGGAGGATTGCAACCCCACTTTTTTGACTTGGTTCTGTACGAATAAAAAAGCAAAGATGGATACTGGTAGAGATTATATTTTTGTGTGTATATGACTAGGGCTCGGATTTCTGCGCAAAAGCAAGTTTTTTTGTGAAAGATAATAACTTAGGAATTAGATCGCCAAATAGGTTTGAAAATCGACATGTTTGGCGAGAAATTGCCATATTTAACACCCTAATATTAACGAGTATAACAGCTCTAAATAGATAATACCTATGCACTGCTGAATATGAAATATAAGCATGCAGCGGCTCATGCATGTAAAGGGTGTTTTTTTTATAGAGGTATAGAACTTTAAGTTGGCATTACTTTTCAAGACGACGACCGCTTTAACAGCTGTCAAGTGATTTATTCTCAGTTTGGTTTGGCAATTCATCATGAATAGACTCACGCCTGAACAACGCTTGCAAATATGTAGCGCAATTTTAGATAGATTTATTGAAAGACACGTTTGGTGACCGCCTAATTTCACGTTTTGGACCTGTGAATTGGCCTCCAAGATCTTGTGATTTAACACCGCTAGACTTCTTTCTGTGGGGCTATCTAAAGTCATTGGTCTATGCGGATAAGCCACAAACGCTTGACCATTTGGAAGACAATATTCGCCGTATTATTGCCGATATACGGCCACAACTGTTGGAAAAAGGCATCGAAAATTGGACGTCCGCGCCAGCCGTGGCGGTCATATGCCAGAAATCATATTTAAAATGTAATGCCACAAGATTATCTTTCGGATAAAATAATTCATGTCAATCGAATAATCCATCGTTGTTTTATTGCAACTTCTATACCTCTATACCTCTATAAAAAACGTTTTTTCGAATTCTATTTTTAGTACACAAATCCAAATTATTATAGTTTCATGTCAACATCATACAGCTGAAAACGATTAAGTAAAAAAAATACTGGTAATTATAGGAGTCATTATTATTTTATAAACAATTTTCTATTGACACGTGTTTGGTATTGGGGGGTTGCAGCAAACTCTTAATGCAATATGTTGACTTGCGTTGTTAGTTTTTGTGTTTTTTTCTCGTACCTTTGAAAACATTTATTTCAGGTAAGAATGAATAATTGCTCTAAGTTGGATCATTAATTTAAAATATTTGAATCGAGTATAAACGAGAGTAGTAATAATGAACTTTATATTTGTTATTTATTAGTGGCCACATAGGAAAAGTTAGTATTTTATGACCAATACAAAAACACATTATGTTTGGCTAACACACATACATAGATATAATTCTTTATTAAAGTTTTGTTATGACCAAATAGTAAAATTTGGTTAACATGAAACCACAAATGCAATGGGGAAGATAAGTGTAGTATATGCATATGATGATGGTACTAAACAGCAAAAAGAACGCAATGGTTGTTCAAATACTTTGTATTTATTGCGCATGTTTAACAATTAAATATTTGAATCAACTAAGCTTAACGTCAATAATTATTTCACCTGATTTTTTATAAAGTTAAATCCCGACAATTTATGATGACCAGATATTAACTTACATAAATTTGTACCCAACATTATAACTACACAATGCAACCAAATTAACACATACGAGTAAAAACTAAACGTGAACGCAAGATGTTAAAAAGTGTACAGTATTGCATGTTTTTGAAACGCAAATATTGATTGTATGTGTAGTGGAATATTACTAAACTGTAAATACAGAGAACAAGAGAGCAAACAGTGCAAAATTCAGTGCACCTGATTTGACCGGACAGTTTTATCAAGTGTGCAATAAATATGCTGAGCATTTCATATTGTTCACTAGTTCTTTTTACTTAAATTTTCTTGAGAGTAAAATCTCTGATTTTTGAGAGAAAAAATTAAATTAGATTTTTTTATTCATCAATAAAAGATAAAAAAATTCAATCTACTACTGTTTTCTATTTTCAACCACTCAACGCGCAAATTAATATAAAATAACTAAAATACAAAGTACAGACCCTTGTTTTAACATCATTCATTTACATACATGTTGTCTGCTATAACAGTATTTCATATCAAGAGACACTATTGAAACAAAATATTCACTACTGAAATTTAATTTCAAACAACAACAAATATTGCATGGGTTGGAAGAAGAGCAAATGCTATTGTATGTTTTTATTTAAGAGCACAACAATATTTGTATACACATGAAATCAAGTGCAAGAAAAAAGAGACCAATTCATTATTGAACATTATGAAGTTAGTCTAACAAGACGTTTTATGCTCACGTTTAGTAAAAATCATAGTTAGGCATTTTCGATCTATTTTAGGGTTTTGTACCTAGAGGGTAAAATCCTAAACCCGTCTGTCAGCGCCTTCTATCTCTGGAACCGCAATAGGTAGACTCTTGAAATTTTCACAGAAGGTGTATTACTATGGCCGCTATAGCAGCAAATACTTAAACGTATAGGGTGTTCCGAAAGTGATGTGTTATTGACGTATATGTCTTTATTCCGTAAACTGTAAGAGGCAGACACTTAAAATTTATAGACAGTAATTAAAACGATGATCGCTATATAAACAAGTATACAAAAATAAACCTAAAAACTAACGGGTGTTCTGGCAGTGACGTGATTTGCATGAATAAAGCCAAATTTTTAACCATAATGTGTAAAAATTTTCACAAAAAGTGTATTACTATGGCCACTATAAAAAGAATAAAAGCAAAGGGTGTGCCGACAGTGACGTGATTTGCATATATATGGGCTAACTTTTAAACCATTTTTCCTACCACAACTCCAAAGGAAATATATGGTGATGTAAATATTGGGATGTCACATGAGGGCTTTCGTGAATGCTTAGAAAGGCAGTGTAGTCAGCAAATGTGTTTACTTTATTGCTAGTTGGCATATCGGATGTGCACAGCAAATATAAAAAGGGTCCCAATGTACTACCTCGGGGAACTCAATCTTTAATTGGTAGAGACGAGTTTAAAAAGTTTATTTCTTTAAGTATAAAGTTACGATCAATTAAGTAACTTTTTATAGCTTATAGAAATTAGTGGTCCAGTTTTGCTTTAACTTCTACACTATGCCTTCATGCCATACTTTGTCGAACGCTTGATAAACGTCCAAAAAGCGCAGAACAACATTTTCTTTCCTCGATAGAGGGTCCTGGCTAGAAATGAATTTCGATTCAAACACAATCACAGAGTTCTGGCCGTCTGCGACTTCCTAAAAAACTTTAAAAAAAAAACTTTTTATATCAAAAAGTTAAGTAACTCTGATCTATATGATTCTACCTTTGTGTGATCTTTTGCTGTCTTAGGTATCATAGTAATAAGAGAAACCTTCCAGTCTGAGGGAAGATTCTAAAGGCATGAAGTGGTATTCAAAATAAACAAAATTATTCTAACTCCATTATCATCTGGTAACTTTGTTTGAGTTCTTGAAGTTTAAACTAGCAATAGCCCTTTCTTGTAAGTGGAAACTAAGGGAGTTTTCTAAATAATTAACAAACAAGTTGCCTTTTTCGATATCAACTTCCGCATAAAGTGCGCAAAGAAGGTTTGCATATGACAAGTTTTTTTAAGGATTCCTGTTGCATGCCAGTGTGGGCGTCAAGGCCTTTAAAATATTTTTGTAGTGATGCAATTCTGCCCTCTTACCCGCATCCTAATTTCTCTTAGTCTGTTAAATTGAGGCGATCAATGAGATTGCCACTCTCCTCGAATTCTTTTCTTTTCTGTCAGGAGCAGTCGAAGTCTGCGGATGAAATTCGATTATTTCTTGTTTGTTGCCGGGTTATTGTTCCATGTTGAACAGCGAATTTTTGGTTTTTATCAGTAAGACACAACTCGATGTCTTTTGGAGATTTTAGCAGAAAGTTTTTCGAGCGATGAGCATTGAAATAATTTTTATATTTTAGCCAGTCGGTGAAATTATTTCTTGCGGGTTCCATACTGACTCAAGTGATGCTTCAACTTTAAGCATGTATTTTGAAAAACCTTTTGCTACGCCAAAATCAATAACATCAATAGTTTTCTTTTGATCTGTAAGACCGTTTTTACACCTTGCAACAAACGCCGAGTTTTTTTTCCTGTTCCTTTTTAAAGTTGCTTCGAAACCCTTTATTCTTTTACATTTGAATTTTTTTCAAAATGTTTATTTTTTAAAGTTTTGTTTTTTATGCTTTTCTGTGTTATTGATAAATAAACAAAAAACTGTATTGTCAACTAAATGTATTTTATTATGATTAAGTGATTAAACATTCTTAATATAATATTAACACACACATTATAAATATTTAAAAATAAGTAATATATTGTTGTAAAATTAATTTTAATTTGTTTTGGAGTTATGGACCTCTAAAGTTTCTATGTAAAGTTTTGTATATCTCAACTATTTAATGGAATGAGATAATATGAGTATCACTGGAATGGTAATTAAAAGTACTATCTAAGTAAATTGACATTAATGAAAGATATTATAAAATATCAAGCAAGCACAAAAAAAGTTTTTTTAAAAGGTTTTCTTGTCTATGTTCTGACAAAAAGAATGAAAATTAAAAAAAAATATTTGTTTGTTCACCTAAAATGTTTCCCAAAGGTAAAAAGTAACCCAATTGCTTTCGCTACAATGTCTGTCAGCGCCTTCTATCTCTGGAATCGTTATAAGTAGACTCTTGAAATTTTCACAGAAGGTGTATATCTGTGGCCGCTATAACAACAACTACTAAAACTTTTAGGGTGTTCCGAAAGAGACTCGTTTTTCACGTATATGTGTTTATTTCTTAATCAGTAAGAGGATTAAAGTTAAAATTTATATAAATAAATAGTGAGGAGATTTGCATGTATACGGTCTAAATTTTGAACCATAATAGTAAGAGTCTTTAAATTTTTACAGGAGGTGAATTACTGTGTTAGGACAGGGACATATTTTTCACTTATATTGCCTTTTTTACCGCAATAGGTAAGCTCCTATTATTTTCATATAAAGCTATAACAATAATTACTAAAATATAATGAGTATTTCGATAGTGATGCAGTTTTCGCGAATATGACTGTTTTTTTTAAACGCGAGTATATACAGAGTGTGGGAATTTATGGAAAAGTACAAAAAATAAATAAAATAAAAAAATAAAGGGTTTTGCGAGAGTGGCAAATATTTTCGAATAGTTGTAGCCTAATTTTTGAACCGCAACGGGTAGACACTTTACACCTACGCAAACTATGTACAAATTTGTCCCCTAGAACAAATATCAAAACCAAAATTAAAGGGTGTTTCGATAATGACTCGATTTTACATATATAACCTTATATTGACACTTAAGATTTACACATATTATATTTAACAATATCTACAGTAACAACAAGAAACGAAATTAAATTTAATAATAATGGGGTGGTCCCTTAAACACTTGATATTTACACAGGATATGCTCTAGTAGAAAAAATAATTTAAAATTAAAGCATGCCTCATAAGACGTAAAAAATTATAGACTTGAATTTTTAAAGTTGAACTGAACATAGTTCGAAACCATACTTGTGTGATTCTGACTCGCATTTGGCTAATTTATTTTTATTAATTTCATTTTATTTGGATAATAATTTTAATTATCTTTCAAATCGCACGCATATTACCTCATTCTACCCTAAAATAGTCGAGATTTACCATACTTTACATACAAATTTAATGGGGTCCGTAACTGCGAAACTAAGAGTACCGCCCAATTTGTTCTTGTGACATTTTTGTTTAAAATTAAATTTTTATATATACATAGTCAAAAAGTAGACAACACTTTAAAATAAATAAAATGAAAATAATCAAAAACAAAAAACAAAAAATGCCTCGTCAGGCTTTGTCATGCAACTTTTTCAACGCCGCTTGCCTCCCAACCCCTCTTACTAACAAGAAAAAAGTTGCATGAAAAAGTTGCGGCATTTATTGCAAGGTGTAAAAGTGGTCTAAGTCAGTAAGTTTTTGCCCACTATAAATCACATTTAAGCCCGTTTTCGAAATTGCGTCAAACAAGACACGACCTTTCGAAGTAATTAGTGTGTATAATGTGACCCTTGCTATAAAGCAGGGTCACAGTAATTAAAAGAAGTCCCTACTGACTTTCCGATAACGAAAATCTAGGAGGGGAATAAATTGAAAAATATTTCGATCAAAGTCCTTGTGGCAGATGTTTATTGCTTGCATGTAGTCTGCACAGAAATCACACAGTAGATAGTGCTAAGACGAACCTTAATTATTATTGCCGAATCTCCGCATGCTCTCTCACGAGGGTTTTTAGTATCGTAAAACATGTAACCATTTATTTAAAAAAAAAAGAAACTATTACTAAACTAGTTAAATGAGTCGCCGAAATCAGCATGTTATGAATTTGTAAATTTAGGAAGAAATACTTTAGTTCATATCTGTGGTGGCGTATGCCGTTATCGTTCCAGAAGCATATTTTTAAACAGTTTATGGTTTGCTAAGTAACGCCTGCAACATCATTGATTTATGCTGCTCATAGAGCTCATAAAACTGTTTAACGAATACATTAATGTCTCGATACTTGCTTCGAGACGTCTAGAGTTAACGGAAGGCTGAGAACGATTAGTTTTCAAAAAACCTGCATATGAAACATTTTGAGCGGTTGGCTGGGGTAACTGCCCGTAATACTTAATCTTTAACTGTAAGAGATAACGTATGAATGTGTAGTATATATTTTTTTATTTTAGAACTAGGGAAATCGGTATAAATTATTATTTTTAAAATCAGCTGAAGAATAAGATAATCGTATCGTTTTTTATTTTTCATATACCTAAATGATTGAAAAATAAAATTGAAATAAAATGTGCCTTTATTTTAATTTTATTGACGAACCCCCCAAAGTGACTTATTTCTAGTTTGTGATTTGATGGCGAAGAAATATCGTAATTAAGCCATAGCTACCGTACTCACCAGACTGAAAAGGCCCATTAAAATACGTTTTGCCACCATTAAGAAGGTAAAAGGCCAAGCACATTAAAGATTGGAAGAAGTTCTAACAGAAGTCTAAATTAATAAAAACGCAAAACAAAGAAAAAAGATGTTCAAAGTATTATAACGATATGTTTTGACCATCACTGAAGCTGCATTTTCAATACACATTTTCATATAAATTTATTTTTTAATTATTCCATTTAATGAAATTCATTCCGAATTCTTTGGCAGTTCGTTGCAGTTGTTCATGCAACAACTTCGTGGTACATGAAACATTAATAAAATATAACAACTATTGGTAAAGAAGAATTTTAAAACATGAATATTTTCACTTTTATTCTATTCAATCATATTTTATTTAATTATAGTTTTAGTATGTTCATGTACTCGTACAAATATGTATGTATGTATTTAACATGCTTTAACATGCAACGAAAAGTTCAAATTCTTTTAAATAATATTTTGATATTAAAGTTTGATAAAAAAAAGTTATTTATATTTTAAGAAGTGCTGGAATGTGTTTTAAAACTTAACAGATGTGCCTCGGTTAATGAGGTAACATTGATGAGGGTTAAGGTACAGATAGACACAGCTGGGAATCAGACCAGAACCAAAACCCAGAGAAGTTGTGGGTAATGGCATAATGCGAGCCAAGGTCCTACAATGGGTGATCTCATTAAAACTAAAAAGGTGGAGTGAGGCTACTACGTATAGGCAGGCTCGAATGGTGCTCAAAAAGCCCATGCATGGGCAGGAAGGCCAGTAAGGTACTCAGATACAATGCAGACTGTGCCTGGAGGAGGCTAAGACGGCACTGGCTAGCATAAGACTCAGGACCACTGGTAGAAGCTTGTGAAATTTGGATGCCATGGAGGACCTGAGCCTTGAACAAATGCTAGCAATTACTATTGACTGCGAGATGAGTTACAAGTCGTCAGTCTGAAATCACTTAAACCAAGATGAAAGGCTTGCTGTAAATTACATTTCAGTGGACTTTAATCGTAGAGGGCAGAAGGGGGTCGAAAAGGGACCCATTAAGGAATTGGTGTTTCTCGATATTCCCCCTACATTCAAATAATATATTTCAAGAAATACAATATCTGTTCTAACAAAGTTTTCTTGACGCCTGAATACATTGGGATAAGGAAATTACTACAATAATCCCAGGGAAAGATGACTGGAAACCTCTGAATAATTTTACTGAAGGAATTGAGATTTATACAGATGGTTCAAAAAAGGATTATGGGACAGGAAGTGGTGTATATTGCGAAAAGTTAGGTACATATGAGACACAGATCTAGACTGGATAACTTATGTAACATATTCCAAGCCGAAATTTTTGCTGTGTCTGAGGCTGCCAGGTTACTTTCTATGAGGCAGATATTCTCAAGTGATATCACTATTTACATAGAGAGTCAGACGGCTATAAAAGCACTCGGAAATAGATGTATTAGATAGAAAGTAGTCAGCCGTTGTTGCGGAGAGCTGCGAAGCTGCAGACGAGTTGGCGCGAGCTGGAGCTGACTTAGACATAAGATTCAGATGTGAGGACATATACCCTGGTCTCGATTCTACATATGAGAGGATAAGAAAAATATTTAGACGTGATACCGACACAATGTAGAATAATTCGTTGGGATACACTCAGACAAAATCATTGCTGGAGGAAAAAGGTATTGGAGAAAGGGATAAGCTGTTATGTATGAGTAAGTCAGAACTAAGAATGTATGTAGGTATAATAACAGGACATAATGATCTTACATAGATATTTCTTGAAAATCGTCGTTGTGATGATGATATCTGCAGATGATGTGGCGAAGAAGAGGAAAATACATTCCACTATCTTTGTCAATACCCTGCGTCATCACACAGCCGTAATAAATGTTTTGGCTCTTTTTCTTTCAGAATATGGAGGACTTCAAGGTTATGGGTGCTAAGCAAATTGTCAAATTTACGAAGTTCACAGGACTACTTAGTGGGAGGTATTAAAACAGCAGTGGAGAACATCACTATGGATCAATAATGGTCTTGTGAATCCACACATATTTAATTATGTGTGATCCTCTATTAACCTAACCTAAAAAAGTTTTCTAAAGTTGTTCACAATCTGTAAACAATAGCATAACTAAAATAGCACAACTTAAATTATTAATCGATTAATTAATCGTATGATTAATCGAACCGAGAAGTTTTTAGCTTCAATTAGTCGGAAACAAATAATTGATTAATGTGGATAAGGTTAAAAAATGTCATAAATAACATTTCAGCAAAAAATTACCTTAAAAAAGGTAATCGATTTTGATATTAAGCATTTTTCAGGTATTGACTTCCTAACTGGATTAAAACCTTAATGATTTTAACAAGGCGTAAGATTAAAATATCTGTTCTTAACAAATGATTATAAAATGTAATGTAACGCAATAAAGTGCAATGCAAATAGGTTTTATTGATTATTTTCCAATAAGTTGCCTCAACTGGACTTCCGGAATGAGCTTCAAAATTTGTGGATAAACTAAGATACCTTTGATTTCGTAAGGTGTGTTGACTTTCAAATAGAAGTATTAAATCACAGCAAGAATTTGTACGTTTAGTAATAGATCCTGAAAAAAGTGAATGACGGAATTTCCTAAAATGTCAGACATTTTTTTAACTCTTAAGAGGCCGTCTTCACTAGTCATCAAATTGAACAAAACATAAACATGACGCCGGCAGAGCAACGGAATTAATTTTCTGTTTAAACATAATTTTCTGTTTTCCAACAATGTTGTTTGAATGCTTATTGCACAGGAGATAGTAGAAGTGCCGTTGAGCCACAGATGGCACTGTTCGCAAATACTACAGTCAAACTAAAATACAACAACAAAGAAAGAAATGTTTTACTTGGAAATAACATTAACATGGGCAGTCTACATTTCATACTAACATGATGTTAGTGTTAATGTTTATCAATTTATGTCTAATGTAGATTGGGGGTAATATTTCTTATTCAAGCCAAGGCAAACTTATTTAAATAGGTGGCAGCGCGGTGGAGATAATTATTTTTTGTTTTACTTTGTTATGTGCCAGCCAGCCAGCTGTCAAAAAACGTTTATTTAATTTTAGCTTGAAAATAAAATTGTATTTATTTAAAAATTATATTTAAAAATTTTAAAAAATAACAACATTCTACCAAAAAGATATGGAATAAGCTTTTTTAGTTGTTGGATGTGATATTTTAATTAGTGTTTTTGGCGTTTCCCGTACATTTAACCAACAACAAAGTACACGTGGGATTTTTGCTGTTTTAATTGTTGTCGCGGCGCTGTCACCTTGTATATACTCGGCTCTATACAAATCACGAGTCTATTTCATTTTAAATGCCAATATTTACTGTTTAACAACATTTTACTTTTGCTTAACGCTTAACATTAAATAGAGAATAATGAATTTTATTTCATAAAAACCGATGTGTATATTTTCTAAATTTTACCTGTGAATTTAACCCTTATTCATCAGCCTACTAAATATTTTGGAGCCTCAATTGTACCACATGTAAAGCAATTTTATGTTAGATACAAGGTATGGAAATCCGAAACATTTTAACCAACCATATGGTTGGTTAAAATGTTTATTATTAAATGTTTATTATTAAATGTTTATTATTAAAAATCCTAAAAATAAAAAAACTGAAATTTGCCAACTAGGCTAACAATCACTCTGTTAAACTTTTTTATTAAAAAAAAGAATATTTTTGCAGTGCAGTATTAATTACTGCCGCCTAGCTTTAAGACTTACTTTCCAGTTCTTAAAATAAGCAATAATAAGCATTTACTTTGTCTAGTAAGTACCACGCCCGCTGCTCTATTTTGACCAATTTTAGTTTAGTAGAGCGATTGAATAATGGAATAATCTCCTACAAGTTGGAAGGCTCTTGTACAGTTCTAAGGATAAATGATAAAAGGTATTTGTTTTGTTTTATATGCCTCAAATCCTTTGCTACTATCCCGCCCATTTATAATCCTAGTAAAAAAACCTATAAAACCAACCAACCAACTGAACTTTGGAGATTTTGGCTCCTATAGCTCTCTAGATAAAGTGTAATAAATATTTATTTTGTATATTTTCGCCATCAGTCTGCTTAACTTTAGTTTGAATATGTAAATTAGAAGAAAAAAAAAAACACCACCAACTTTAAAAACTTTTGATACTACAGTTTTTGAAGATAAACGAGTGCCTCGATGTACCGATTGGTAGCGCGCTAGTCTATCAGTCTGGAGGTTTCGGGTTCGATTCCCTCCAAAGACTCTGGGTGTTTTCTGCAGACAAGCAAAAAGCTTCGCAGAGGTAGTTATGTATTTAAAAAAAAATATTTGCCTAAAACTCACAATGTTTAATATTTTAGCAGTTACAGTTCTTATACCCTTATTTTCACACAAATAGAAGTGTTTGTGTACGAATTTCCACATCTATTAAAGTCAACTCTAAGCACTAGCAAACAAATTTTGAAATCGGATGAGTACTTTCACCAATTGCCTCTGCATATAAGCAAAGATAACCTCTTTATAATAGGTCTGTTCAGTAACTTTCCTAGCAGAAACTAGCAACGAGAAAGTAAAACAGAAATTCGCCTAATTACTCTCCCAAATATGAAAAAGTAAATGAGCGCTTTACTATCAAAAATTAGCAAGTAGACTACGGTAGCGTTAGGAAGGACATAAGACTTGTAATGATTAGCCCATCAAATAGTACCTTTGTAAACGTAATTCCACTTAAATGGCAAACATAAATGTCGCTTTTAAAGAAGTTCAAACTGATGATAATCTCATGGAAAGTATTTAAGCCATTAAACAACAAAAACAAATGTACAATAATTTAAAACAAAATTATTGTTTTAAAATATTGGTTAGTTTTCGAAAGGGCTTATGATGCGTTTATGCTTTAGATGTCAATAGTTTTGGTTAGTCAGTGCAAATAAACATTCATATTTCAAAGTAATTTCTATAATTTATACATTAATAATATTCCAAAATATAAAAATATGTGTATTATTCAAAATATATTAAAATCTGTACAATTCCAATTTTAAAATCAGAATTGTACTGAAAAACGTACTATTGCAATAAATGTATCATCCCTGATTTGTTTACTATTTATTTTTTAAAAACAAAAAGACCTAAACTGAAAACCTAAATTTAAAATGGAAAAACTAAATTTTATCGTTTGATAACCTCGCTAAATTAAAGAAAAACAATACAACAACAAAATTTTCACTTTTATATTATTTTAACTACTAAATACTGATATTTTCCTTAATATTACAAAAATTTCTTTTTTCATACAATCTTTCCAAAAAAATATTTTAAACAAAATCCCGAACAGCTGATTGAAAAATTCTAGTAATAAAACAAGTAATTTTTTTCTTTCACATTTTCATTCTCTTGTTTTACTTTCTCGTTGCTAGTTTTTCGAGTTAATGAACACTTCTCCAGTAGCAGTTAGTACTAATTTTCACTTACTGAGCAGAGCTAATATCAGCATACAGCAGTTAAAAGAAGGTTCGACATTGCCTTAAAAATTTTAATATGCGAATATTTATAGATTCCAAATTAAACTTATAAAGAAAAATTTTCCGAAACATTTTTATTCCTGTAACTCTGTATAATAAATTAAAGTCGACTACAATTTACTTAATTTGCTGAAATTAGCTTAATATGTTTCTGGCGAATTTCCCAATAGCTTCATTCAGTAACTGAAAGTTAGTACTAATTGTTACTGGAAAGGTGTTTATTAACTCGAAAAACTAGAAACGAGAGAGTAAAACAGAAAACTTGCAAGTTTTTCCTAGTAAAATTTTTACTAGCAAGAATTAGTCAATCAGCTGTTCGGGGTTTTGTTTTTCTTTAAATTAGCGAGGTTATCAAACGATAAAATTTAGTTTTTCCATTTTGAATTTAGCTTTTCATTTTAGGTCTTTTTGTTTTTAAATAAAATAAAACAAATCAACGATGATACACTTATTGCAATCGTACTTTTTTCGGTGCAATTCTGATTTTAAAATTGGTATTGTATAGTTTTTAATATATTTTAAATAATACACATATTTATGTGTTTTGGAATGTTATTAATGTATAAATTATAGAAGTTACTTTGAAATATGAATGTTTATTAGCACTGACTAACCAAAAATATTGACATCTAAAGCTTAAATGCACCAGTAACACTTTCGAAAACTAACCAATATTTTAAAACAATAATTTTGTTTTAAATTACTGTTCTTTTGCTTTTGTTGTTTAATGGCTTAAATGCTTTCCTTGAGATTATCATCAGTTTGAACTTCTTTAAAAGCGACATTTCTGGCAAACACCGGTAGATTATTTATGTTTGCCATTTAAGTAGAATTACGTTTACAAAGGTACTATTTGATGGTCAAATCAGTACAAGTTTTAAGTCCTTCCTAACGCCACCGAAGTCTACTTGCTAATTTTTGCTAGTAAAGTGTTCATTTACTTTTTCATATTTGGGAGAGTAATTATGCGAATTTCTGTTGTCCTCTCTCGTTGCTAGTTTCTGCTAGGAAAGTTACTGAACAGACCTAATATTTATCATCATCAAGTTAATCGAATTTATATCGAAGTAATATTTTAAAAATTTACAATCAGCTTTTAATGAGGAAAATACTTTTTTATTCACGAAAAGATTGTATTGGCAATATAAACATTACAATAGCACCAAATTCCCCATCCCTGTTATACATATACAATGTTCTCATATGTGAAAAATATTTATAAACTTTAAAGTATACATACATAGATGCATACATGCATGCATACATGCATACATACATACATACATACATACATACATACATACATACATACATACATACATACATACATACATACATACATACATACATACACACATTAGTAAACGCCACTTTATCTATGATTTACGTCCCAGGAGCTGCAAGCGCGATTCATTTTGCACCTTCAGCACGACCATTGTGACGAGGATGGCGCTGAACATTCACAAATGTAGACAAGTACTCTTTGCTTATTTTTATATTGTACACTGACTGATCTGATTCTGTTTATCATCTCAGCATTACAAGTCAGTCAGTTAGTCAGTCGATCATTTACAAAGACAGTCTTTCACTTAACAAATTATTCACACATTTACACCTCATGCTCGTTGTACAATTGTTTCGAATAAGAAATATTTTTCATTTGTCAGAAGGGGAGGTGATGTAGCCTTAACTCGAGTTGTTGCTGTTGTTTGTGATAATGATGTGTTGATCATGTTCATTGAGATGGATGGATGAATGGGTGGATGGACGGTTGGTCGATTGTTAAGTCGGTGGTAGTTATGTCTAATGCGAATAAATATGTACAGCCTTGTAGCATTCCAAAAGTGGGCAATGAAATTATATAAATATGATATTTTACAAAACAAAGAAGTCCACAAAATACAAAAAATACATTCATACATAAATACATATGTAATAAAGTTGGCTTAAAGAAAACCCAATCAAAAAAAAAACAACGAAAACTTGCAACAAAAAGAGGCAACACAAGAAACATTTTATAGCGCGTGCTATACGCATAATCATCACAAGCTTGTCTGCTCAAGCAAAAAGTAGAATTGTATTTGTAATTATTTAAGCATGCGCCCCTTCACTCGAACTTCACTTGCATCTTCTATATGGCAGTTGCACAGATGTACAATGAATGGTGCATTGTTAAGCTGTAAAAGATTCTACTTTTTGCAACATTTGCTATGCGGTTTATATATTTTTTATGTTTTTGTTGTTGTTGCACTTAAAGTATTTTGTAATGTTTATTCAATAAACCTGCCGCGTTTTACCAGCTCCAGCTGCTTCTTTGCTCAACATTCTTTCCTCTCATATCAACGAACATCAGACGAATAGACAGACAGACAGAAATGATTTTCAAAACAAAAAACTCCATAATTTTTATATATTTTTTGCGTTTCAAGCCTGTTTCGCTACTTCTGTTTAAAAGAAGTTGTTTTCGTTGTTGTTGTTGCTATTGCTGTATTATTGAATTGTATTGTTATGTGTTGCATTTGTTCGTTCATTTATTGCAATCCTTCTGCATCAATAAATGCACTGCTGCAGAGCAATGTTGCATTTGTTGCATTTTTTCATTGAAGAACAAGAATTTGGAATTTTTGTTGGTGCGTGTTTGGCACATGTTACTTATTCGCACAAAAAACACTCACTCTGGACACATTGCCAGTAGTCTATTATACGAGTGCATGTACCTTTTGGGAAGATCCATGATGAATTGCATCAACAATTTATGAGGTTTTATTCTGTTGTTAAGTTTGCAAAAGAAGTTGGTTGGTCCACCACATGCGCTAAATGTTGCATGTTCTGTGTCTGTGCGTTTGTGTGTTTGTGTGTTTGTGTTTGCTCTTCTGTTAATTCTTGTTGCCGTATTGTTTATAATGATGTGGATGATGAATATTGAGTGCCAGCACATGATAAATTCACGCATTACAATTTATTTTTAATAATGCGCTACACTGAGGTACTGTTATTAAAGTTGATGCAACTACATGAGATCAAAATAATCATTTTTGGACAATTATGGATAAAATTATGTCAAAAAAGTGTGCAAATAATAATAAAAAAGTGGAATTATAATTACGAGTTATGGTAGTCAATGAAATTTTTGGCACATATCTCTCTTTGCCTACTATTTTCAAAAATGAATTAACATTTTTAGAAATCCTTTTATTTTTCCGGTGCGGGGACAATTAAATACTCAAAATTCCCCCATTTCAGTAGTTACTATTTTTTTTTATTTTTAATCCATCATTTCACATACAAAATGATAAAGCGTAATAGTTTTTTTTTTTTTTATAAAATGTAACCAATTTTTTAATTATTTAGGATGCCGCGCAGCTTTTTTGAATATAACATTATTTTAAACTTTTTAGTATTTTTATTACTTAAAGTTTTTAAAATTTTCATAACCATTGGTATTGGTTTAAAGTATAGCCTACTATTATCATACATTTTCAGATATTAAAAATGCCAACTGATAATTTGATTAAAAATATCAGTTTATGGATGATTTTGAAAATAATTATATTTCAAAAGTTGACATAGAAAACACCTAAACCTTTTTATATATATTTTAGTATATATAACAGAAAATAAGATTATTGATGCATAAAAGTACTTTTTTATGTGTCTATTTTTTCGGGTCCACCGAAGCTGACTATTTTTTCAAGTACATATTTTGGCTAAAAACTTCACAGTTCTTGTTACAGTGTTGTTATGAATATTTAAATTTTGCGATTTTTTCATTGTTTCTGCTACATTTCTGAATAAAACAAATATAAAAGCATGCATTTTTATTAAAAAATTAATTTTTAATATTTATTTTTCCAAACCCATTTTTTTGTTACTTAAAAATTATAAAAAAAATTATCAAAATAATTCGACCTCAAAGCTGTGTAACTTTTTATAGGTGTAACGCACATGAAAAACCAAACCACATCTAGAATCGTGGGGTTTCAGCTTTCATTCAATGAATATTTTATTGATAAATACGAAAGTTGCTTTTTTGATTTTTTTCCACTAGACAGTTTACTGTGGGGCATGTCAATATGTCTGTACAAAATTATGTAAGGAGCACAAAGAATTTAAAAAAAGGTAGTTTTTAAAAAATGTTAAGTTTCAGCAGACGACTGGAAAATTGGAAGGATAATCTGTCGCTCAAGAATGAACCTCGTGCTTCTGCTTGAAGTAAAACGAAGATCATGGTGCGACGTGCAGCGGCTCATTCAGACCAACCTTTTCACTTAAAGCCTATATAACAACACAACTATCAGAAATTAGAAAAAGAGTTATATATAATAAAACCAAAAAAAATCAAATGTTATAAAAAATACATTTAAATAATTAAAAAGTAATATAACAAAAAATTCTACTTTTTCATCTCACAGCTTTTTTAATGCAGGCAAGTTCGAATTTATTGTCTTCATCAAAGTTGAGGCGGTTTAAAATGGATGCGACCACTTTTTGGCGCATTTCCAGCGTCTCCGTTAGTTTATTTTATTTAAATTTTGAAAGCAATGCTTAACAAAGACCCTTGTGTTTTTAGTGCCGCCTTAAACTATGCTGCATATCAATTATTTAATAGTATGCTAATTACCCATAACGTATTATAATAAAAATGCAATTTATTTGTTAGAGAAAAAGAGCTAGTTCCTGGTTGCTCAGGCCAGATCATCAGGAAACCTTTTTCCTAATATTAGAGAAGCCAAAAATACTCTATAAGTAATAAAACTCTACAAAACACAATAACGTTTATGTATTTACTTTATAAAAAAATAAAGTATGCATATCCGGTTAGTTCATTTCAGTTATGGTTTATGTATTTACGTTACTACTAAAATAACTGCGTACTTTCACTGCTTTTACTTCACTTTCTCTTGAAAATAAGATGAAAAAAATAACCTATATTGGGACCAGGATACTTAGGTACCTCCTCACAAAATTTTGTTAAAATCCATTCAGTAGTTTTTGCGTGATGCGAAAGCAAATGAAAAGCAAACAGACAGACAGACAAACAGACAAACATAAATGAGTTACTATTTTATTATATGTATATAGATTTGTAAAGATAACCAAATTCGAATGCACTGCTTCCTAATCATGTTACAATCTCTGATTTTTAGAATTTTAAGTTTTTTTTCTTATTTGAGTAAACCATTAATTTATTTGAATTAAAAAATACAAATAACAAATAATTTATTTTTTTCATTTAATTAAACCAATTGTAATTGGAAATTCTGTTTACAATTACACCTATTATAATCATTAAAATCAAATAACAATTACCAGTAAAGGGAAATTTAAGACCTCATTAAGTAAGCACAAAAAATTCATTTATTATATTTGAAGTATTTATCTTCCAAAAAATATTTAATTGCAAAAGTTATTAATTACACCTTCACCTAAAAAAATCATTAAAAAATAATAATTAACATAAAAACAAAACACAGTAAAACAAATAATATAGCAGAGGTATGAAAGACCAATTAAATTCAGATAATTTTGAATAACATTTGAATATATATGAGACATATATTTATGAATAATATACATATTTATATGTCTTATTTGTAATACATTACCTATACCCGTATGTAAATAACATATTGCAAGTATGTAGTTTAAGTTAGATCAAAAATTGTTATTGGATTTTGTTCAATTACACGTAATGTTAATTAAGAATCAGAATTATAACAATTTCAGTTGCTTGTAATTTATAGTTGAATATACAATTATATAATTAAAAATGGTCAATTATAAATTATCAGTAAATTTAATTAAGATTTTATAATTACAATTCCATCTATTTGAAATTGACTTTAATCCTTGATATCACATACCATTTACTATCATAATGCGTAATACACGTTACGTTTAACTATAATTTTATTTGAAAATAACTGTTTCCACACACGTTGTGTGCGTCCTGACAATATTCTTTTCGATTTTGCTTTGAAAGTAATCCACGCTAAATTTTAAGACTCTTACGTATTTAAATACTTTATGTAAAGTAGTGCTGGCAAAGTATTGAGTAGTGGGTATCGAGTACCGAGTATTTAGTCATTTGTTTGAGTACTCAATGCTCAAAAGTAGTTACTTGATAGATTTAATGTTATAGTTTTAGCAACACATTAAATAGAATATTGATCGACGTCATTAAAACTTTGATTAACAGTGCGTTATTATTATGTAAACAAAAGTATTGAGTTCTATCGAGTACCCAATTGATAAGTATTGAGTAGTTTCGAGTAATTGAAGTAGCAGAAATTGCCAGCACTAATGTAAAGGTACCCATCCCTGGATAAAATTCTAAAAATTTTTGTAAAAAACTCTGTAAAAGACAGACAGGTAATGAGTTACTCATTATTTTAAAGCAGCACCATCTGTTGCGCAACATTGCTTAAAATATACTGCTTTCAAAAATAAAAGATGCCTTAAAGTATGCTGTACCTTTATATCGGTAAAAAAATAGGCATACTTTCACTGCTTTTTCTCCTCTTTCTCTTGGAAATAAGATATTTTTGCGGAAAAACAGGAATCTATGTATGTATATTGGAATCAGGATACTAAGATACCTCATCACAAAATTTTGATAAAATCTATCCAGTAGTTTTTACGTGATGCGAACACAAAAAAGGAAAGACAGACAGTCAGGAAATGAGTTACTATTATATTATATATATGTATAGATGTAAATAAAATCCGCAGGTATACGAGTATACTGATGCCATTAACGTAATAAATATAAGCAAAATATCTGTATAGATACCGATATTGTTATTCGTTTCTTTAAAAAAAACTATAAACAGAGGGAGATCTTGATGTAGTGACTAATTAGCTTTTAATCTTGGACATTTGACATGCTACGACATTGAAGTAAACATTATATTGGAGTAAACCGAAAGTTATTATTAGAGTAAACCAAAACTAACACACTCCTTTTAATTTCAGCTACAACGAACCACACAGTAGTTGTCAGCATCCTCAAAAATAATATGTACATACATATTAGTTTCGGAATTTTACAGTGGTACTCTCCCCGATAGCAATTTAAGAGTCAACGTTAAAACACAGAAAAAATATTTGCACCAATTAATGGTTTTAATTCGCTTCAGATACAAATGCAATTAATTTCGTAATTAATTCAATTATAATCTTAATTCAGAAAAAAAATCATCCAATTAAGGTAATATTGAATCAATTAAAAAATTAATTTAATTAGCATCTAAAACTAACTAAAACCTTGAACTAAAAATTAGTCTATAGTGGAAAGATCTGATAAAAATAGAACAAAATTTGCATCGGAAAGGATCGCAAAGCTTCAGTAGGAGAATTTCCAAAAGAGAAAAACTTTGCCTTTATGCGTAACACTCCGAAGTTTTAGAAAAGTTGGCCAAATTCAAATTTGAAAGACCAGCCTTCCACTAAAACTTAAGAAAATATAAAAAACTTTACTTTTTTTAAGAACAACTGTAGTATGCAGCATTTGCTTTACAGACCAGACGAGTAGACAGACAAGTAAAAAATGTAATGAAAGAAAACAACGGACACGTCAAAATTAAAACGCTCCAATCAATCCAATGAACATTGCATTTGCTCGTATCATTAAAATCAGATGCGGAATGTTGATCGTGTCGTTTTTTGCGTTAAACGCAAAAGAGAATAAAAGATTCCAATAAACTGCCAAATAAGGATTTGTCACGTGCGATTTGTTACTTAATATTCAGTAATCATACAATTGGCGGTATTGAAACTGCAGGTTTCAAAATAAGGCTGCAGCATCTTTGTCATCACATCATCATCATCATCATCTGTAACTCATACATAATTGAATAATAAATGTTATGGGGATGGAGATCAGAAGTTAAAAAGAATTAAATTACGATAAATTGTTTTAAAAAAAGTTTCATATTTAAAGGAACTGCTAAACTGTTGCACAATCAACTGGCCGTTGACTAAATAAGTGGTGATCAATTCATAATAAATTTAGATTTTTTTAATTATAAAAGAAGCAATAAGAATTTAAAACATTGAAGGTTTCTGTAAATTGACAAATAAGGCTTCCAAAAATTGATAATAGCCCATTCAGGCTGCCACGAAATTAAGTAATTTCGAGCTGAAATTACGAACGAAATCTAAGGTGTTCATACTGGGCTTTTTGACATTTGAGTTGATTTCGCAAACAGCTGATCACGTTTAGTTACATTTGTATAATTTAATTCTTTAGAAAAAAGCTTTCGCACAACACTTTCGTATCAATTTAAAATATACACGAATATTAAAAACAGCACTACAACAAAATTAATGTACAATTATGTTTATATTTCCATTATTTCATTTGGCTTTTAAATTTTTTTCAAACAAAACGGACTTTCAAGGTTGTAAATCTGGTCATGGTTGCAAAAAAAGTAGCTTTTTATACAAAACCAGCGTTGTGTATCGTAATTTCAAGTTAATTTCGACGAAATTAAGTAGAATGAGTTAATTTGGGCAATGGTAAAATGTATGCGAAATTACGTAATTTCAAGTTGATTTCGGCCGAAATCACGAAATGACTTAATTTCGTGGCAGCCTGAACGGGCTATAAACCCGTATGAAATCTATGATTTCATTAAAACTTCACGTCAATATAATAGGTACAGTCTAGCTACAGTGTGTTTAGAGCTTCATAGTCCTTAGGGAAATCGGCGCAGCGTTGCCTTAATTTTAGGAATTTGTGTTCCCAAAGGGTATAAACGTATTCCTAATAATATCCTTCTGATATCTGTCCGTCTGTGACAGGCCTTTATCTCTTGAACCGTAATAGGAAGACAGTTGAAATTTATATATATGTGGCAATAAGAAAAAAGTGCTTAGGTGTGATTTTCAAGTTTTGTAGGAGAGAAATTTTTTTAAACTTTAAAATTAAATTTAAAAAAATGGTTAATCTTAAACTTTACTTATGGGAGTCAAACGTCAAATGTTTTGGAAAAACATCTTATATCTACCAAAATTACGCAGGCGTTGCAATTAATAAGAAGCTTTTATGGTTTGAAAAAATAGCTTGTAGTTTATTTTCCAAATGCAATTAGACATTGCAAAAAAAAAGTTGAAATTCAGTTCAACTTTCTGCAAAATGGTACAAAATATTTGAAACTTTGCACATAGATACTTTGTACTACAGAGATAACAAAAGTGCCAGTATCATAAATTTTGCTTAAGTCGACTTAAGCACTTATTCCTTATTGCCACAGATATAATATGTATTACTGTGTCTGTTATAAGATATTAATTCTATTTTATTTCTTTTGAAAACTTGCGCCTTCAAATTGCTCCATTTTGATTTTAGATACGATGTGTGTCTGTCTGTTTTAAAATCGAATTTTTGCCAGAGTTATATTATGTTTTTTTTAATATTAGGAAATTGTAAATAATTTAAGCAGCTTATTTCTTGTAAATTTATATTTTAATCTGAATAAAAGTCCTTTTTTATTTAAAGATAAGATTGATACCAATAATTAACATCTAAAATTTGGGTGAAGCTTTCCTGATGAGCTAAATTAAACATTTAGGGATATGGCCATAGAAGCTACCTTGTCCCAGAATAATCAATTTTAGTAAATTTGTAATTTGGTATAATAGCGTGCTACTTAAATTAAAATTTAAATTATAAAATTTTAATACCCAAAATACATATAAATTAACATAATATATTATTTTCGCTAATGTATGTCCGCCTACCACCGCATATAGGGACAAAAATTAAATTTAAGAAATGTAAAAATTTAAGTACGCTGATCGACAGACAACAAAATTCTGCATCGATTAGTGAATTTTCAAGGCTTTTTCTTGAGATTTGTCGTTTTGGGACACTGTTAAAATCAGGAAAATTAAGTAAATTGCATACGTTTTTATTGACTTTTTACGATTTTGAGAGGTTTGCAATTTTTTTTTTAGCTAAACGAATAAAGATTTGAAATTGATTTTTGTTGTGTGAAAGGCTATATTAACAGCTAATTTTATTTTAAATTTTTATGATAAAAAATGTCATGTAAAAAATGTTGACAAAAAAAAGTGAAAAGGAAAGAGAAGGAGAGTGTTATATATCACTATAAAATTTGAGATCTCTACAAAAAACGTTGCGCTTTTTTGTTCCATTTTTTACGATTTTTTGCAAATTTCACCTATTTTCTGTTTTTGCTCGCATCACGTAAAATCTACCGGATAAATTTAAATAAAATTTTATGGAGAGGTACCTTAGTATCAAGGTTAAGATATAGGATCTTTTTTTCCGTAAAACTATCTAATGCCCAAGAAAAAATAGAGAAAAAGTTGTGAAAGTATCGATTCAATGTTACTGCAGACTTGGCAGCAACTTTGATTTTTTTATTTACAGAACTCTACAATAATTTTAGAATTTTAAATAAATTTAGAATTTTATATAAAGTTTATGTTTCTAAATAATTACCCAGGGATGGGTACTTTTATATAAAGTAAATACATAAACCATATCTGAAGCAATATAAAAGTAAGAGTCTTAAAATTTTGGGCGTACTACATTCTCGCTTTTTACATTGTGCAATTCTTACATAGGTGGAGACCATATACTGTTGAAAATTAGTTTTGTTCCCTAATTCGTAGTTATAATTATGAAGTTTGAAATGTAAACAAATGTGTCCACCCACACAAATTGCTGCAATTAAAATTGCACGATATAAATACAAATAAAATTTTATAGAAGAAAATAGATAAATTTTAGCGACATAAGTTGCTTAATGTAATTGGGCTCCTTCACAGCTAATTCGAACAAAATATTGTAAGGACGCTCTCAAAGTGGCGGACGTGACTAGTTACGCATAAATTATTTTCATATTAATTAAATACAATAAAGAAATAAATTACGAAAATGTATTTTATTAATATTCTTGGGTGGTTGGGATTGGTTAGGAATTGGGAAGGCACCTCATCTTCCACATAAAAGCTTCAAAATTAATATTTTTTTGGAAATTATAAAACAAAATTAAAACAAATTTCATATTATCACGTTTCGGGGGTAGAATTGGAGGGATACCTCCCCCTGCCCTTTAAAACTTAAAAATTTTATTTTTATGGTATTAAGGCGTATGTATAATGCATTACTTTTAATAATTTAATTCGCCGCTGGGCGAAAATGTTATTTTAGAATCTCCTGGGTCCAAGTTTAGGTTTTTGAACATCCGCTGACGTTAAAAGTTGCATTTGCTAAACGAAAGTGTGAGAAAATTTAAAACAAAATTTAATTTTTCAGAGTTAGGATTTGTTCTTCTAAGGGGAGCTTTTTTCTCTTTGGTTCGATTTTTTTATTTTCAAAGCTTAACAGCCTAAGGCCATAAGATATTTTTCAGCCAAGTTTGATTGAGAAGAAAATACCACTATGGGCAGCGTCTTCTACCTCGAGAACCGGCTGTAACAACAAATACTAAAATTTAAAGGGTATTCCGACAGTTGCGTGATTTGCATGTATATGACCTTATTTTCTAACCATAATAGGTAGATAGTAGACGTAATAGGTAGACTCTTTAGATTTGTATCTATGGCAACAATAATCTTAAAGATTAGATTTTAAGGTTTGTATTAAATATCATTTATAATGTATGCTATGCTTTCAGCCCGTTGTATGGATTTGAAACGGTTGTTCATTCGCTTGTCATTTGGAGATAGAAGCACTAGTCTACCAATTAAACAAGAGTTTAGAATTTTATTAGAGAGTCTGCAAAAAATCACTTACTATTAAAAAAATCTCGTTTATATATGAATTTTGATACGAATGAAAACATTTTCGAAACACAATGTAAATTCGAAAGAATTTGTTTCCCGACTGAAATTCTATTGCAAAGAATATTTTTATGACTTTCAACTTCAAAGGAGTTATTTTTATTAATAACAGATGAAGTTGAGGAGTTGTTTAATTGGTCCATCATTCAATTTTGCATTCACAGCGAATACCCACTGACTGTTATATGTAAAGTTTCTCGAATTGCTATACCGACTACAAAATCCACTTGCAGCAGATGAGATTTACAGCCCCGAACCTTGTGAGCATCACTTTTCGGGCGGTTTCCTAGTAGCTTTCTGTAAGACATTTTCCTTCATTTACCGCTCATTTTAAAGCACCCAGATGTACTTTCTTGGTCCGCAAGACTGTTTCGCAATTGTTTGTTACTACTCACCAATTAGTCTCATCTACAATTCTTTGATTAATTATATTCCAGACTGTTAACAGTCTCGAGGCGCCCCGCACTTTACACCGCTCTTCGGGCCATCGGTAACACTTTTTTCTCATACCGGTAATACAGAGGGTAGCATTTAGTTATTCCATGTAGATATATCGGAAAATATCTATGACCCGACTTCAGTTGGGTTAAATAATAATTAAAAGCTCCATATGTTTTTTCAACCACTTCTCTATTTTCGGAATAAACCTTGCTGTCTTTGTGTTAGCGTGCAGTTCTCTACCTATGTATGGTTGAGAAAACAGTGCAATGCCCGCAATTGAGAAGAGCACATGGGTCATCCAACTGTAAAATGCCTCTCAACAATTCATCACAAGGGCTTTATACCAAATTTATATAGAACTTACTTTTTTATCCAAATTTTAATCCAATTCTTTTAAAGTCGTGTACGAACAACATGGGCCATTCATACAGCGAAGGCGTTAAATGCCGTTGCATCATTGATTTTCAATGGTCGTTTGTTCGATCATTCAAGTGTACGCGGCATTTTTACTTTAAATCATTTATCCTCCTAATATGGACTTCTTTGTTTAACTCGGCTTCAAACATCTATTTATTTATTTGTCTGAATGTATAAATATGATCAAATTGTCAATAAAAATACGCATAATACAGAGACACAAATACATGCGCAAATAAAAATGTTTTCGAACCCGGTAGGCGCCGGTTTTTAACCATATTAAAATAGTGGACATTGCATTGTGTTCGAATATTAATGACCCATTCCATATGGCCAACTACATATGTATGTACATATGTATGTATTTATGTAAGTATGTCAACATGTATGAATGTATGTATGTTCTTGGATTTTGTACATGTGTTAAGATACAAAACATTATTACGAGTGGTCGACTGACTCCTCACTGGGATTCAATTTATCACTACTGTCTGTATGTCGTCCATTCCTTGTAAAAAGAGGAATTTAAAAAAAAAACAATTGTTCAAGATGAAATGATGTGCAGACTAATAAGAGGAAAGAACTTTAATTACATGTTATCACATTTGTCGCAAGTACAACCGAATGATGAGGCAAGTATTTATACGAGTAGAAGCAAGCATATATTTAAATAAGAATTTATGTAGTAAGTGCAAGCAAGTTTTTAATAAACCTTAAATATTTCATTATTTTTAAAATTTTTAATCATCTTCGCACAATATTTGTGTTTTTATTTGACTACATTATTTACTGTTTATCAGTAATCTTCTTTAATAGAACAATATTGATCAAGAAGGAAATTGGAATCAGTCCAAGATTTTGTTAATAGTACACTTTCAAAAAATATACCTACTTTTCACTTTATTGTTGTACAACCCTTCACAGAACCAACTAAATTGCAACACTTGATTTACGTTCTCAATTTTTATTATTTACTTGGGTATCCTTGTTACACACGCATAAGCAATAGCCAATTTACACGATCATACTTTTCATTAGTTGCAAGACTTTTTTTATCGAACAACAGCGTTCAAACTTTTTTTGCATCAACTCAAACTGTTTCCAGCAGTAATCGGTCGATATACACATTTTTCCATTCTTTCTTAAGAGCAACAGTTAGGTAATTTTTGTTGTTACTAGATAATTCCTTCCTTCCAAAAAACTTCACGCATACTTACACATCTGTTTTGTAGTTTTACCAGATTTTTTAACCTTTTTGAAATTGAGAGCAGTTTATTAGTGAAACTGCCAGAAGTTTTAATGCCTCTATCAACATTTTGTGTAGAAAACCGAATATTAATTGATAAATTTTATTTTTTATTTAATTAATTAATCGTGAAAGAATGAATTTTATTTTGCTACAATGGGTGCTAGAAATGTAAACTAGAAAAGACAATATCTCGAATTATTTATACAACAAAATAATGGGAATCTGCTAAAGCTCTTTCATATGGTAATTATGTATGTCAATATCAAAAGATGCCTTGTAAACAAACCCAGCAAACATAAAGTTAATCGATTCATATACCGGCATATGTTTTGTTTTTTCATTTAATATACGTGTAATTGTTAAATCATTTTCAAAGATGTTTGCTAGAGCAAAAATATTTCACATAATGATTGTACCCAAATTTATATCAAAATATTATTTTCAAGTTATTCTAAAACTAAGGAATAATTTACAACAAAAATAAATTTAATACACAAATAAATAACTAAATGAGACGATTTTTTCGTTTCCTGAACAATTTTAAAAATGTCGCTTAATACATTCCTATGGGAAGGTATAAAATTTTTGGGAATTTAAATATTATTTGGAATGCGATTTGCCATCACTTGTAGAAGGACAGTAAGGAATAATAAAAACGTGGTTTGTTTGTTGGTGTTTTGTTGACGCTTTAATATTCTGTAATATTATTCTATTAACATATACACTTCTCATTGTGTTTTTTAGAATTTTATTACTTATAGGGTTTTTTTGGCTTCTCTAAAATTAGGAAAAAGGTTTCCTGATAATATAGCCTGAGCAACCAGTGAAATATGTACGTATAGGAACTACAAGCTCCTGTTTTTGTAAAACAAAACCTTCTCAAATGTAGGTTTGGTTTTCAAACGATAAAGCTTTCAATTCGGTATTTATAAAATATTTGAAAATTTTCATTTTTTTTCATTCTGAATTAAAGAAATCTTTTTATACACTCAAAAAATGATGTACCTTAAATCAACTGAAAATGTAATTCAAAATAATTAAAACTTCAGAATAATCTTTATTTATTTTAAATGTTAAAAAATCCCAAAAATTTTTCTATCCGAAAGCCTTATCTTCAATTTTTTTTAACTATTGAGAAAGAGTTTTATTTTAAAGCATTTTCTCAATTTAGGTATTAACTAGAAGGTGTATTGACTGGGAAAGGATGTAAAAATAAATTTTATATGTGAGTGCTCGCGTTTGCTTAACATCAACAAATTTATTGATTGACACACATTATTTTATTGACAGTAGAATTGCTTTTTGATTGTGTCTACTCTTGAGTATACTTCATTTCATTTGGAAACAAATAAGGACCTTCGTTCCAAGTACTCTTTAACATATATATTTGCATTTATGTAAACGCTGGCATGTCAAATAAACCAAAGACAAATAAACGCATATTCAGACACAAATACAGGCGCATATGTACATGGCAATCAACAAAGGACTTTAACACTAGAAAGGCTGAAGTGATGTATCTATATTGCCCAAATACAGTCAAAATGCCTGCATTGTGAAAAAATTATTAATATGTAACGACATTTGTTTAAAATTAATTTTTAATAATTTTATAATATTTACAGTTGTATAAAAATATATTATTTAATATTAACAATAAAAAAATTTACTTCACTTGGAAAACAATCTTATTTTCTATCATTCTTGCTGCAACTATACAAGTTCATATGTATATGCCCAAATCGACAATTTATCACGCTTTCATAAGTATAAGAAATTTAATCAATTTAATAATAAGATTATTATTCAAAATTTACGAAGTAGTCAAAATGACTGCTTTTGGGCAGTATAGTTATACCACATATGTATATATTTACATACTGAATTTAAAAGAGGGGGAGGTGTAACTACAATTAATAATTGTATTTATATGTTGTACAAAAAGTCAGAAAATTCTAAGAAATTCTGTCATTATAAACATAATTGTTTTGCATACAATGAAATTTATAATCAAGCTTAAGTTCGTTTTTATTCTCTCTAAGAAAGAATTAATTAAATTACAAATTAGGTGATAATATTAAAGAAAAATTGGGAAAATTTAATTTTTAGACACCAGCACGAGTGGAATGCACATTTTCTAGACAGCCACGTCCGTCATCAGCACTACTTGTATCTAATCTACTTAGGGTAGTGTTTTAGTTGTAAGCATCATCTATTTAACCAACCAAACCCAGATAAAGGAATACGAGAAAACTTGTATTCAATTATCAATCGTCAGTTGGTGAGAACGAAGTCTACCACTTGTTTTGCTAATTGAAATTTGAAGGCAGTCAAAATAGCTCTGTTCAATAACTGAAAGTTAGTACTAATTGTTTCTGGAAAAGTGTTCATTAACTCGAAAAACTAGAAACGAGAGAGTAAAAAAAGAGAATAAAAATGTGAGAGAAAAAAATACTTGCAAGTTTTTGCTAGTAAAAATTTTGTCAATCAGCTGTTCGGGGTTTTGTTTTCAAAACATTTTTGGGAAAAATTGCATGAAAAAAGAAATTTTTACAAAATTGAAGAAAATATGTATCTAATATAAAAATATAAAAATGAATAAAATTTTATTGATGTATTGTTTTTCTTTAATTTAGCGAGGATATCAAAGTTTTTGCATTTTAAATTTAGGTTATCATTTTAGGTCTTTTTGTTTTTAAATAACAAATAAAAATAAAACAAATCAGGGATGATACTGACTAACCAAATATATTGACAACTAAAGCTTAAATGCATCGTAAACGCTTTCAAAAACTAACCAATATTTTAAAACAATAATTTTATTTAAATTATTGTGCTTTTATTTTTGTAGTTTGGTTTATTTCTATGGTTTCCTTGACATTACTATTATTAGTTTAAACTTCTTTAAAGCAATATTTCTGGCTAACAACGGTAGATTACTTTACGTTTGCTCTTTAAGTACAATTACGTTTACAAAGGTACTATTTGATGGTCTAATCGGTACAAGTTTTAAGTCCTTCCTGACGCCATTCATTTACTTTTTCATATTTGGGAAAAATTTACATACACAG
This sequence comes from Phasia obesa, assembly GCA_949628195.1. Lineage (NCBI taxonomy): Eukaryota > Metazoa > Arthropoda > Insecta > Diptera > Tachinidae > Phasia > Phasia obesa. The sequence goes on from OX451217.1 coordinate 86,070,386, forward strand.
AAAAAATAACTTTTATTTATTTTTAGTAGCCTCTAATTATGTTTTGGTAGGTGGACAAAACAACGTCATTTTTTAACTTATATAACTTATATAACTTTTTAACTTTATATAATCTTATTTTCTTACTAAGTTGATATGGTCTTGTTTTTACATATAGACAGAAAAATATTACATTGCGCACTGTTACTTAAATCGGGTTTTTACAAAACATAGCACTACTGTTGACGGAATAAGGATATTATTTTGCATAGCCAATAAATAAACTTTTTAAGATTTACTGCATGTACCACGATGTCGCTAGTAGTATTAATTCGTTACTAATTATAAAATTTTTGTTTTGGTTTTAAATGCAATTGTGCGAACGAACGATTTTTTGTGACATTGTGGGACAGGCACTTAATCTATTTTTATTTTTTGTGTTGGACTTCTTATAGAGTTTTCCACACCAAATTGTAAGACTTACTTTTATAGTGCTTAAGTTATGTGGTATGTAAATTTGATTTTGTCCCATTTATTTATAATTACGCATTCGCAAAAAACGGCAACACTTTCATTGAAAAAATAACAAAAAATTTTAATACTGATTTCTTTAAAACGTCAAAAAGAAAATTTATTTTAATAAAAAAATATTTCGTGCAGGAAATTGAAACATATAAAAGCCACTGGCTGAGGAAGAGGTATATTTGTGATCAAGATTAACGGAAGCATCTAGCCGTGTTGGCCCTTTTCTGACGGTGTTCTTATAACCGGGTGAGTGTTTAATGTGAAATGACATACTCATATACATACATACATATGTATATTTATTTTTTTTGCTTTTTTTTATTTTTTTTTTAAGCCGCCCGGAACCACCCGAAATGCCACCGCATGTACTAACTTTAAAGGTTGGATCACCGGTAATTCTTATTCACAACTTAAACGCACCAAAGTTATGCAACGGAACCAGATTAACCATCAAAAATTTTTCACCAAATTTAATCGAGGCAACAATCATCGGTGGCAGATTTAAAGCCGAAGACGTACTTATTCCACGAATTCCGATGATTTCCAAGGATTTACCATACCAATTCAAGCGGCTCCAATTCGCTTTGCGTCTTGCATTTGCTATTAATTTTGGAAAATTCATGTTTTTCACACAGTTGTATGTGGCTTTCTCCCGAGTTGGCACGCCAAAAAATTTATATGTTTTTACACCAAATAAAAAAACGAAAAACATTGTCTATCCGCTGGCTTTAAGATGAAGTAATAAACAAATATACAGGCATGTCACAAATTCCGTTGGGAATTGAAATGATTCCGTAGTTACCATTCCGATCGGAATGGTTTTAGCTGCTATAGATTCCATTCGGTTCATTATAAAAATACTGGAAATTTTTTTTGCAAAACTATCTCATTTTCCTAGAGAAAATAAAGAAAATGTGGTGAATTTTACCGATTGCAAACTTGACAGCACCTTTTTTTTCTCTGTTGTATAGAGTCTTAAAATTTGGTGTGGATTACTTTTAAAGCAAAAACGAACACCATTTAGGTTGTTTTTTATTAGTTTTTGTTTTAAATAGTAGACCGCATTTACAAAAATCAACTAAACTTAATTTAAAGTAGGCCCCTTTTTTGGTAAAATTTCCAAAGTTATATTTAAAAATAAAAAAGAACCTTTGACAAGCAAAAGTTAACAGTTACTTAAATATAAAGTTTTTTACGAAAATTTTGAAAATGACATATAAAATTAGTATAATACGAATTTTTAATTTATAGGGAAGTAGATGATGAAGCAATTAATTTTTTATATAGGAGATAGTAAACATTTCAATCTATATCTAAAATTATATAATCAATTTTAAGGCCTTTAAGAGAGGATATTCTACATGAGGCTTTCTATATGCGACCATAGCTATTTTGTTTCCCTGGCCCTGAATATTAAGATCTTTGTTTTAAATCTTGGTAACAGGTTTTCTACTATTTCTGATTTTTATAAAACTATCTAAACAGTTCTCGTGACAATACAATATTATAACAGTTTAGACTGAGAAACAAGGGTCTGTGAAACGAGTCAGAAAGTGGACAGTGAAATTTAAATTAAACAAGAAAGAATGCTATATTCGGCGGTACCAAATCTTTGCCATAGTGAAGGTAGATATAGCTGTAGCTGTTATGATTCCAATTTCACAACACTACATATTCGGTTTTTACTACTTGATTTGTACAATCATAATATAAAAATTACTAATTAAGATGTTTTGATAAAAATTTAGTTTTTAGACAAAAAAAAGTTTTTAATTTATTTTTGTGAATTTAAATTTTTATTAAAATTGGTTAAAAATGATTTTTAATGAAAAATGAAATTTTTGATCGAAACCAAAAATTCGATTATATTTTTTTTGTTTTTTTTGATTTGAAAGAAAGAAACAAAATTGTAATTATTTAAAAAAAATATTTCAATATTAAAAATTTACAAAATACTACCAGTAAGAGAGAAGTGTTTTTAGTTGTTTGATGTGATATTTCAATTAGTGCTTTTGGCATCTGTCGTACATTTAACCAACAACATAATGCATGCGGGTCTTTTTTGGTGTTTATTTGTTGTCGCGGTGTTGCCACCTTATATAAATTCGCCTTGATCGAAACTAAAATTTTTTGGTAAAATTTGCATTTTTGTGATATTTTGGTTGGTTAGTCAAAATTCGAATTTTTATAATCTATTTTTATTAATTTTCGGTTTTCAGTACAACCTAAACACGATAGAAAAAGTAATTTTTTTGGCGAATATTTTATAATGTTAAAAATGTGATATTTTAAATAAATTTCGATTTCATAGTGGAATTTAGATTTTTTGGTAATCTAGAGCTTTTTCCTGAATTTGTAAATATATTTTATACTAGATATCACTGGTGCGCTTTGGTGCCCCTTCTCAATAAAATAATATTAACACTTGGAAGAAAAAGTATGGCCATGCGTAAACACGAAAACGCACGTGTTTCTCTTAAAATTTACTTGTGTTTTCACTTGCAGCTAAGAGAGCAATATGTACACATACACATATTTGTTTATTGGTGTTGGTAAGAACTTTATAGACTTATTACTCCTAAAGTACTGATCCGATTTAAAAATAATTCTTGCAAAAAAAAACCGATTTCAAAACAGACAAACTTAAAATCATGTTTCTTTAAGACGGTAACTATTGCGATACCCTGAAATTTCCGAATTCAAATTTTATACTAGTTATAGCGGTCGTAGCAATACAGACAGGTTCATTGTAAATTTCAACCGTCTGTCTGTAACGGTTTAAAAGTTTTTTCATATACATCAAATTACATAAACTATTGCGACACCCTGTAATTTATAACTTTAAATATTTATACTTATTATAACAGATATAGTAATGGACATTCTGTCTAATTGTTAAGTGTTTATTAATAACTGTTTAAAAGATATGGTCATATATATCATATATATCAAATGACGTCACCTATTGGGACACCCTTTAAATTCACATTTTAATATAAATACTTTTTAAGGAGGACTTTGTCATACAGATTCTTTTTAAATTTTGTGTCCATATACATCAAATTACATCAACTATTGGGACACCCTTTAATTTCCAATTTTAAATATTTATACTTGTTGTTATACCAGACATAGTAGTGAACATTCTGTCTATTTTTCAAGTGTTTGTCTATAACGGTTCCAAAGATGAGGACATAATGGTCAAATTACATCAATAATGGGGACACCCTTTAATTTATAGATCCAAATTTTATACTTGTTGTAATAGCGGACTAAGCAATATAGGTTCTTACTTTTACATTAACTATTGGGACACCCTTTAATTTCCAAATTCATATTTTATACTTGTTATTTTAGCGGACTTAGCAATACAAGTTTTTTGTAAATTTCAACTGTCTGTCTATAACGGTTCAAAAGTTTGGCCATATATATATCAAAATAAACCAACTAATGGGACACCCTTTAATTTTTAATTTTAAATATTTATACTTATTATAAGAGACATAGTAATGAACATTCTGTGCAACTTACAAGAGTTTGTCTATAACGGTTCAAAAGATAAGAGAATAAAGGTAAAATTAAGTCACCTATGGGGTCACCCTTTAATTTTTAATTTTATTTTTTAATTACTTTTTGTTATTGGGAGCTACCGTGATACGCACTTTTTTTAATTTTAAATTGGTGACCTATAAAGTTCATAATACACGTAAAAAACATGTATGTTGTATGGGGACACCCTTTAATTTTTAAACTTTTGAACTTCTTTTAAAATGGGACCAATCTGTAGCCATAACCTTTGTAATAGTGCAAAAATTTTGAAAATCGGTTCAGAAAAAACGTGTTTGCCTATTAATTATATAGATATATAATATAGATTTATACGTATTCTATAGAGATGGAGATTGGTAGTTAAAGTTAAGTCTAAATTATATAATGTTATGTGAAACAGCGCCCCGCGGCGGTGGTGACGCTAAATTATAACAGACCATGAACAAACCACAGGTGTCTATATGAAAAAGAAAGAGCACTACATTCTGCTAGTTTGTAAATAAATTTAAAAATAAATTTAAAAATAAATAACCTACATTGTCAGAGATTTTCTACCAAACCTATTAAGTTCTTAAAGAGAATAAACCCATTTGAGCCTACGTAAGAATTATTTATTTATATTAAAAAACAATTAAACATTTTTTAATGATTTTTAATAATATGTACATACATGTGTATATCGGAAAAAAAAGCATAAAAAATATTTTACAAATATAACTTGAACTAAATAGAATCAACTTTTCTGCGAATATTTGTACATATCTCGGCAACCGTACGACGAAGAGCTTTTCCAGATGCAGTGTGTGGTAGACTGTCAAAGAAGTAAACGCCACCGCGCAATTGCTCAAAATGTTCCATTCTGTTGGCAACGTGCTCACATACCATTCTCTCAGATAAATTACTCTGCGGAAGTTTAACGACGGCTGCTGCTGGTAAGTTTGTAAAAGTAATGTCAGGTATGCCAACTACACAAACCTCAACCACATCCGGTAACTCCATGATGACCTTCTCAATTTCCGTAGGATAAAAATGAAAATTGTTGTATTTTAAAATGTCTTTCTTACGATCCACTAGATACAACTTGCCATCATTATCAAAGTAGCCAACATCTCCACTATGAATCCAGCGGTCTTCATCGTAAATTTCTCTAGTGGCTTTAGGATTATTGTAGTAACCGGACCAGTGATATGGCGTGCGAACACAAATTTCACCAACTTCGTTTTTGTTTAAACTGACACCTTCATCGCTGACAATTTTTACTTCAATATTGCTTAGCAGCTGACCAACTGAATCTGTTGGTTCTATTTCCGTAAATGAAACACAATTGCAAATTTCACTCATGCCATAACCGACGAAAAATTTCCCATTTGTAGCGTATTGTTTAAATTTTTTTATAAGACTGTACGGTACGGCACTGCCACCTGCCATGTAAAACTCAATGCTAGATAGATCGCAGGTCTGTATTCTGGCCGAAGTCATGGTCAATGCAATTTGGGCCGGTGGGCCTAAAACGATGTTAACTTTATAACGTTCGACTATATCCAAGAAATCATCGGGTGTATATGGCCGGCTAGAAATGATACGGGTAACACCACTTATAGTACCATGGATGAGAGCTACCAGACCCGTTAGCCAATAAAGTGTACTAAAGCAAAGAAATTTATCTGTTGGAATCATTTCACTGAAACATAATCATTTTGGCACAAGTGAGCTTTAGAAAACGCTATAAATCAGTATTTGGCAAAACTTACAGCTTTCTTGCATTTAAAATACAAGCATGTGACATGGTTACACCTTTTGGCAAACCCGTAGTGCCCGAAGAGCACAATATCATGGCTACTTGATGCCAACCGTCCTTCAAAACTGGAGCTCTAAATCATAAAATTAATACAATAAGTAATTGAACAGAAGTTATACATGTAGGATGTTTTACTCGAATTCATTTTCTTCTTCAGAACTCATCATCAATTCCATCAGTGTCGGTACATTTTCAATATGATTGCTAACGGTGTAGATTTTAGTGTTACTTAGATTGCATTCTGCTAAGGCAACCTTAACCTTTTCATAAATGTTGCCATCACAGAACATTATTTTTGGTTCTGATATGGAAAACGCATGTGCAATTCCTCGTGCATCAAAACTGGGATCTAGAGTACTAATGCTCAGGCCACACAACAAAGCACCGAATGTTAAAGGAGCTACGAAATCACTGTTTGCTGCACACAAACCAATAACATCGCTTTGAACTATGCAAAGCTTTTGTAAATTAAGGGCCACACGAATTGAGAGAGTAGCTATCTCCTGGTTCGTATACTCTTTACCACTTGGATAACAAATCTACGAAATGAAATTTTTAATTATAAACCGATTCGTTTCAATGTTTAATTCTAACGCGATTTAATGCTCTTTTTACCTGAGCGATATGATCGGGTTCCTTTAATAATGATGATATTACAGCTGAGCCAATGGATTCTTGGGGTCCATGAATTGGTTCAACGATTACACCATGCCAAATTTTTCTTTCTTCATTGAATGTTGTTAATGGCGGATTTGACACAAAGTAAACTCTCATGGCTACAGTTTAAACTCGACTGCTTATTGCATGTCATTGTTAAAAATATTTTTGTTATTATAAAACAAATACAAATTATCTTCCCAGCAAAGTTTGATAAGAAGAACAAATAGAAGAAAACCAACAACGATTGTTGTCGTCAGATAATGAAAAGTAAGAATTATACTTAATGCAAATACTTAATGCAAATATTATTAGATCCATAAATAAATTTATTTCTAAAATCGTTGTGCGAACTTTTCTCAATTAATTTTGGAATAGATTCCAAAAGCCTCTCAATTTTAGGGTTCCGTATACAGGGGGAAGAATCGTAACCCTATTGTTTTCGCGCAATGTCTGTCCGTCCGCTTGTCAGAGACTTCTATCTCTGGAACAGTAATAGATAGACTCTTGAAAGAAGTTCACAAAAGTTGTATTACTATAGCCACTAGAACAAAAATTAATGGGTTGTAGTGATGTTTACGTACATATGTATATGATGTTCTTTTTGACCCAAAATAAGCAGACTATTGAAATTTTCAACAATTCTTCCAAAAAAAACCGACTACAAAACAAATATACGTGCATCAATTCTGAACTAAAAATCTAAAAGAAAGTAATGTGTAAGAAATAGTACTCAAATCAAATACTTTTATACTTGTTGCTCTAACGGACATAGTAATATACGTTCTGTACATTCAAATGTCTATCCGTAACGGTTAAGCAGATAAAGCCATATACGACAAATTACGTCAGATATGAGGACACCCTTTATTTTTTTACACTTATTATTACTGACACAGTAACAAAAAGTAACGGTTCCAAAGATATGGCCATATAGCTTAAACAATATCACCTAGGGGACACCCTTCAATGTGCAATTTTAAATTAAACACTTATTTTAAAGGACAGATTCTTTGTAAATTTCTAATGTCTGTCTAAAAAGGCTCAAAAGTTTGGTCATATGCATCAATTTACTGGACACCCTTTAAAATTTTAAATATTTATTAATGTTATTATACGGGACATAGTAGTGGAGATTCTGTCTAATTTACAAGTGTTTGTCTATAACGGTTCAAAAGATAGGGCTAGATAGGTAAAATTATATCAATTATGGGGACACCCTTTAGTTTCCAAATTTAAATTATATACTTGATGTTATAAAGGACTTAGATATACAGGTTCTTTGAATATTTCAACCGTCTCTCTGTTACGGTTCAAAAGTTTTGCAATATACATCAAATTACATCAACTATTGGGACACCCTTTAACTTCTAATTATAAATATTTAATTTCTGATTATAAATATTGGACATTCTGTCCAATTTTCAAGTGATTGTCTACAATGGTTAATATATTTAAATTGACGTCACATATGGGGACAGCCTTTAATTTTTAAGTTTATTTTTTTATTAATTTCTGCTATTGGCAGCTATAGTAATAAGCAGTTTTTTAAAATTTTAAAAGGGTGCCCTTTACGGTTCATAATACACGTAAAAAACTCTTATGTTGTATGGGGACACCCTTTAATTTTCAAAATTCTGAACTTCTTTTAAAATGGGACCAATCTGTAAGCATTTCCTTTCTAATAAAGAAAAAATTTTAAAAATCGGTTCATAAATGACTGAGTTCTGCGGGCACAAACATAAAAAAAGCAACATTCAGACGAATTGATAACCTCCTTCTTTTTTTGAAGTCGGTTAAAAATGGTGGTTAACATGGCCGCTAAAAGAGCCATTACAAAAAATTAAAGGGTATGCCTTTATTTTCACGTTTATGGCATAATTTTTTGAACCGAATTATTCATATACTTTAAATTCATAAAAAGTATGTTTTAAAATCTGTAGTATCAAAAATAAAATTGATGAAAACGAATTGGTGTTCCCCAGATGTAGCGATATTGATGAAAATGGCGTTATCATGTAATTATAAGCATATATTTGAAATAAAGACAGGGCATGTTGTGATCTTTAATTAAACATTGCAGGTTATGCCGCCAATAAGGCATATGTATAACACCGACTAAATGGTTTCAGCGGCTTCGCAGTGTCACGGATCCAATAAGTCTAACTTTGAATAAGTCTGCCTCTCATATATTCTGCTGAATATGAGCAATTGATTTAATTACATCGGTGAAAAACTTTATCACATAGAACTTCGATTTTAAAAACCCAACAAAGAGCTAAGCGGAGTTAAATCTCACGTTATCATTTCCTAGACTTACGCACCGACAAACGCCGGTGCCGATTTTTCGGCATTTTGCCGATTTTTGGTTAAACAATGCAGATATCAAATCTATCGATTTGGGAATTTTTGCTGAAGATTAACATGCAAATCTAAATTCACAATATTATTAACAACTGTATAATTTTTATATAGAAATGGTCACCCAAATACAGAAACGGTTTCATTTTGAAATTAACTTTTAATCTCTAACTTTAATAAACCCATATGTCATAATGAATAACAAACTAAAACTATTTTCGATATCCCTAAGGCTTTTCCGAATTAGATTCTGAGTACCGAGAATTACAATTTCTTGAATTTGAAAAAATATTTAAAAAGACTGAAATTAATTTATATAATTTTTGGAAAAGAATTTCTGAAATAAAGCGAGGCGATCAAACAAATTTTATCCAATTTTAAGAGATTTTGTGAAACAAGTTATGATTCTGCCACATTCTTCAGCAAATCGTCGTGTTTCTTCTTAAACCACGTAAGCGTAATTTTTTCGAAATTGATTTTTTAGGTTTTTATGATAGAAAATAACAGTTGCCACCAGTTAACATTCTCATCTTAAAATGAGAATGTCATATGACTTGTCAGTTTGATAACCCATATGTAATTTCATGTGTTTGTCAAAATAGACATTTTACATACGGTTTATAATTTTTGCTTTCAAACGTACATGTGTAATTATATCTGACATAACCTACAATATATATTTTTTCCGCCACACAGTTTTGTATTGCCAAACACAGCTGATGCAAAGATGGAAACGTAGTGTTTTTGCTACGCTTTTAGTGCTTTTGGTACAAAAAAAAACCTAAAATAGCAAAATATCAAGTTGGCTTTACAGGATGTCATATGCTTTGTCACATCAAAATACGTTCTAAATGAAAAATGTCAAATGTCAGACATGGAAAAGACACATGTTATGTTTTAAAAGGTTTACATGATGTATTTATAATTTACACATGGAAAAGTGACAAATACACGCCGTGTAAAAGCACTTTTAACAAGCTTGTGTGAAAAATAAATAAATCCATTTCAAAACCTCGTAAGCTCTACAAATGACATTCGCATGCAAAATAAAATGGTTTTTATATTTCAAGTCGGAAATGTTAAAGTCTCAACCACAAAATTTTTTATATTTGAGATTAAAAAAATTCGGAAAGTTTCAGACCAATTAAAGCATTTTTGGTAAAGTAAAAAGTTTTTTTTTAATAAATATAAAAATAAATGTTAATTTACACATAGAAATTTGCTGTTTGCGCCGAAACCACGTAAGCGAAAGATTTGGCTACAGTTAATTGTAAGTAACAATTTTTTTTAAAAAAAGTTTCTATACCCTTCAGAGACTTGCACAGTCATGATTTGCAAAAAAAAATTGTTTTAAAATCCGTATTAAAGAAGTTATTAAGTTTTTTTCGTTTTCTGAAAAACGATTTCTTGGCGCTTACGTGGTTTAAGAATAAACGCGACGAAATGTTGAACGAATATTTAGTGCTCCTTAGAAAATTAAAGTTGTAAGTGAATTCTTTATTCTAAAGATTATTTTAAACTTTTTTTTTGAAAATTTTAAATTATATTAGTCGAAATATTTATATTACATACAATGAAATTCGTAGTCAAGCATAAGTTTATTTTTTATTCTCTCTAAGAAAGAATAAATTAAATTACAAATTAGGTGATAATATTAAAAAAAAAATAGATTATTTAAAACTTAATAAATCCTGTTGTTTTGACACTCAAATTCAATACGATTTAGAAAAATTTTAAATTCTGAAATGTATTCGTAACTGTATACGAAACGTAAAAACGAACTTAAATTATTTTATTATCTATAGCCCAGTATTCTGTTAAGTTTTTCATGCGGAATGCTGACAAACTACATACATAAAACATTTGTATAGAAAAGTCATGAAAAAATGTTGAAGAAGTAGTACTCTGTTTTTACTGTGGAAAACATTAAAATGTTTCTGGCAACATTTTATCAAAGCTGTGAAATAAAGCAAATAGGCATTATTTCATATGGAATTTTTTCTGGAAATTTTTTCATTCTGTAGATGTTAAACGGCTCTTGAATGCAAGAAGAGTTTAAGAAGAGTGACAGTTAACACGTTACCTCAACTTAAAGATAATATTTAGAAATGCTCGAAACGGATAACTGAAGGCAATATATTTGGTAGCAATTTTGAAAAATATCTTAGCCCGTGATGTATGTTAGTTGCCACGGGTCGATGATGACTTAACTTTGGACGTAGTGCTAGACGAGAAAAGAATGTATTTTGAATCACTCGGATTAAAAACACAGTATTATCCAACAAACACACAGATAAGTAAATTTTTACTATATTTAAGGAAATAAATAGGATACGAATATATTTCTGCGTTTTTCGTCAAAATTTTCAAGTAATTTAAATAGTTGAAAGCTTTTACTTAAGTACCTTAGCAGCAACCCGATTTTTACAGTATCATACATTCAATTTGTGAAAACAGTTGAAGACATGGGCGCATTCGCCCTCCGATATAAATAAATTACCAAATACTACCTTAAATATTGGTAGCTAAATTCAGTGCAAATAAACTGAATTATTCATAAAAAAAAACAAAAACCTGGTCTAGATTGTAAAATTCTACTCTGAAATTCGATCCTAGAACCATACAGTATTATTAACTTCAGTTCTTGAGTACTGCCTCAGCTTTAAAATTTTTAAAGAGCCTAAATAAGAATGATCATATCCAGGTATATTAAAAAGACTTATTTAAAGAATATTGAAACTCGTTCAAGCCCGTAATATGATCGTGGTCATATTTACATGCCAAACACTTGAGAGATGAATCCAAAATGATAACAGCAGCCATGAAAATAAATTCTCGGTACAGTTGGACCTAATAAAGTAAATCTTTTGGACTAATAATTTTGTTTGTTACCTTAACAATTCATTTAAAATGCTTCTTTCGTCCCAAATAAATGTTTCTTATTAGAGCGTACTGCTCAATTACGCAACTTTTTGTGTTATAAGAGTAAATCACCAGACGCCTCCAAAATAACATGGATACCAGAAATTGGCAATATCGAGCCGCCCTAATTGGATAGCCTGAAGTTATAGTCAAACTTTTTATAATCAAGATTTTTAAAAATGTTCACTACCTGGAGGAATAGTAGCGGAAGGCGTGTCACTTTCAATACAAAAAATCTTTTTTGTTTGCTGTTCATCTAAGGAACTGTAAGGAGTGCAATTTGTAATCTTGGCTGTCGTTGGCGGATTAAATGATTATCCGAAGAATTCTAAGCAACTTTACTCTAGAAACATGGGTCGAAAAAATATTTCAAGCTTGCGGAAATTCAAAAATTGTCGAAAGCTGGAAAGCTTTGGTATGATTTTTTAAGATATTTGTTAGAATTAAAAATATATTCTTAAATCGACTTGAGTTGTTCTAACTAAAGTCCATATTACTTTTATTCAATCTAAACACATTTTTTTTTATTTCATGGAAATATACCAAATTATTATTTATCTAGATGACGGGCTTATTTTTAAACGTTGATACAATAAAATGTCAAATGTTGATATCATTTTATTGCTAGTAAGTACTTTTGTGTATAATTTTAGTGTATATATATCTGTGGCAAAAAGGAAAAAGTGCTTAAGTCTGATTTTTAAGTTTTGTAGGAGAACAATTTTAAACTTAAAAATAAATTTTTTTAAAAAATATCTGATCTTTAAACTTCACACATGGGAGTCAAACGTATGTTTTGGAAATTATTTTAGGTCTACCAAAAGTACACAGGCGTTGCAATTAATAAGTTGTGAAAAAAAGATTTTTTGATTTGGAAAAATAGCTTGTAGTTTCTTAAGCTTTTTTCCCAATGCGTTTAGACATTGGAAAAAGATAAGTAGAATGAAATTTCGCTATAACTTTTTAAAAAATGGTACAAAATAATTGAAACTTTGCCCATGGGTACTTTGGAGTACGGAGATTCCAATGGTGCCACTAACTTAAATTTTGCTTAAGTCGACTTAAGCACTTATTCCTTAATGCCACAGATATATATATACATTTTTGAGTTGGTATATATATATATATATATATATATATATATATATATATATATATATATAAATATAGGGTGGCGCAAAAATAACCTTCCGATGTTTTTTGGCTGTAATTTAAAAAAAAATGAAAAACTTTGATTCTTCTTGTGGATTATTTTTATTTGGTCTTTTAATTTTTTTACATCAAGTCGAGACTATGATGTCATGTAAATGGCCGCCGCCACAGTTGATTGTCATTTGAGCCCTTTTTATGGCATTTTCCATCACTTTGGCCAAAACTTCCGGCGATAGGTCCTCACATTCTTTGCGGATATTGTCTTTAAGAGCTGCAAGAGTCTGAGGCTTGTTGACATAAACCCGCGACTTCAAAAAGCCCCACTAAAAGAAGTCTTCAGCGGTCAAATCAGGCGATCTTGCTGATTAGGCGCCCGGGAAATGCATCCTTCAGCATATCGGTTGTGGCACGTGCAGTGTGTGCCGTTGCACCGTCCTGTTGGAACCACATGTTTTCCAATCCCAATTCATCAAGTTGCGGCAAAAAGAACTCGTTAATCATTTCTCTGTAGCGCTCACCATTCACAGTAACCGTTTGGCCCGCGACGTCTTCGAAGAAAAAAGGTCCGATGACTCCTCCAGCGAAAACAGCACACCATACAGTGACTTTGAGCGGGTGTAATGGCTCTTCGTGGGTTACACGCGGATTTACAGTGCCCCAGAAGCCTAAATTTTGCTTATTTACGTACCCGCTAAGATGGAAATGGGCCTCATCACTCATGATTATTTTTGATGAAAAATCATCTTCCTCTTGGTGGTGATTAAGGATGGCTTGAGCGTATGTTAGACGCGATTGGCGGTCAGCAGCTAACAGCTGATGCACAGTCAGGACTTTGTACGGAAACATCTTCAAATCGTTTACCAAAATTCGCTGTAAAGACCGTCGACTGATACCCATTTGCATGGCACGTCGTCTGGTCGATGTCGACGGCGCTTCCATGACATTCTCGACTACAGCAGCAATATTCTCTGCAGAACGGCTACTCCGGTGTCTGCCACGCCTGGCAGCATCTCGTGTTGTGCCAGTCTCTTCGAGGCGAGCGGCTAAACGTCGCAGTGTTTCACCAGTAGGCGTTGGACGGCCAGGAAATCTGCGACGAAATTCACGTTGTGCCAAAGTCACCGACCGACCGATGGTCAAATAAATAGTCACCAATATTCCGCGTTCTGGAGCAGTGTAGCGTAACATTGTTTTTGACATTAGGGGCCAATCGCAAAATTTATAGCATTTTCTGATAGGAGGATTAATTTTGCGCCACCCAGTATATATATATATATATATATATTTGCATAATGCAAATTCGAACGAAATATTATCAGGGCGCCTACGACGCGGCGGGCACAGCTAGTCGTAAATACCCTTCACCACAGGTGAAAAAGGTATATATAAGTTTGATATCCCATAAAGAATATATACTATGATTTGGCTATGTCCGTCTGTGGGATATAAAAAATTTAAGCCTACCAATCTGCCAGCAACATCATACCATTCCATTCGAAGCAAAAAACCACGCTTACCGATATTTTTTCACAATTTTTCAGGTTGCTTTTTATTTTTTTTTATGATTTTCGTTTGCCTTTTTGGTTTTTAATACACAGAAAAAAGTTTGAACATAAATATTATGAATTGAGTTCATAACTTCTTAGTAATACAAAATATGAATTCCTACATTATTTTACTAAGTAGTGGCCAGGGCCACCCCGAGGTTAGTAGGCGCCCAGGGCAAGATTGTGATCTGGCCCCGTACACATTTAATTGGTCTAAATAAACTTATATTTCTCATATCATTTATTTTTCTTTGATTTTATACTTATATTTACTAAAGGGTTACATATTATGTAGTAAAAATAAAAAATATAAGAGATAGATTTTTTTAATTATAATTCGAATCAGGAAGTCAAGGAATGTAAATAAAAAAAGTTTCAATGAAATCTGGAATGGTAAACATTAACGTTTTATTTATGCTCCATTTTCTGCACAACGAAGCTGATGTTGATTACAAAAATATGTTTTTTGAGTAATTTTTGGATAATAGTTATCAGCCTTTAATGGCAAAGGCCCTTTAAAAATTAACTCATTCTTTTCGTTTTTATTTTTGAATTCTGGCCAAGAGGATAGATCCGAATTTATCAAGCCAACAGTTTTAGGAGAAGAAATTAATATCGTTTTGTCAGCTTCATTCTCCTTAATATCTTCATCATTAGAATCTGAATCTGGTCTTACTAGTATTTCAACTTCATTAAGTGTACTCACGTTCACTGATGACAGCCGAAGAACTAGAAGGAGCAAAATAGGAAGTGAGCTTTAGGACCTTCTTAAGAAGCACTTCAGTCGCTGCCTCCTCTTCTCTTACTAATTGAATCTTTGTGCTCCAGACAGTTTTTCAAACATGATGGTAAAAAATTATTCAGTTCGTAATAATCCTACTGAATGTTTATGGTATGGTAATTAGTAATTTCATATATAATATTATTGTTTTCGTATTTTACTTCTTTATTACTTTTTTGTGAGCAATGAAAGAACGAATACTAACTTTTCACTAGCTAGCCATTTTTAATTCGCACATTCACCGGAGTCATTGGAAGGTTCATTGTACTTTTGATCAACGGTCTTTACACCAGGGGCGATCGCCCCAGTCGCCATGCCCTTGGGGCGGCTCTGGTAGTGGCGTCTCTACAACAATACAAGAACAACATGGCAATTTGCTGTTGCTATGTAGTTCAAAATGTCAAAAAACATAGAAGAAAATTGAGAAGTCGTGTATGTGTTTTATTGCTTTCTCACTTCTACACTATAAAGTTTCTGAACAAATACAACTTTTGACATGTCGAACTTCTAACTCAGCTGGACGGAGTTTATAAATAATTTACTATTATTTATTAATCTATATATATAAAAATAAGTTGAACCGATTTTGTTTCTGCAAAGTTTATATGAAAGGTGACGTCAATACCAAGGTTTTTATTTACAAACGGTCACTGTATGTGTATTGGTTCATGAGTTATAGCCGGAATAGTTGGCGTGGTACCGCCCATACAAAGTAAAAAATTATTATCGTGTTCCTGGCGAACTGCAATAGATAATACCTTGAAACTTTGCAGGAGTAGCCCTTGTGCTAAGGCGCATATTCTGCCAAAATACAGAATGAATTGGGACAGTAGGCGTGGTACCTCCCATACAAAGTGAAAAATTATTATTGTGCATATAGAGAACTATAATAGATATGGTCTTCAAAGTGGGTACAAGTAAACCCCATACCCATTCGGATACTCTAGAAAAATATAGGCTGAATTCGGACAGTGAGCGTGGAACCCCCCGTACAAAATAAAAAATTATTATCCTGTATCTAGAGAATTGCAATAGGTAGCGCCTTGGAATTTTGCATCAGTAACTCCATATTAAGATACATTGTGTAGAGAAACACAGACTGAATTTGAATGGAGGGTGTGGTACCTGCTATGCAAAGTGAAAAATTATTATCGCGTACCTAGAGAACTACATTAGGTATAGTCTTGAAACTTTGCACAAGTAACCCTCACGTTATGAAAAATTCATATTTTTTATTACGATGATTATAAACTGAATGAAAAAATTTTGGGAAAAAATGTCGTGTTCGATTTATAGTATTGTTACGAAAGAATTTATTCATTAAAGGCTCTGAACCACAATACTCTCGAACAACAACAACATTAATGGTTTGTTTTCTTACAATGATGAAAGAAAGAAACAAACAATAAAGAGTAACGCCTTAAACAAATACACACACACATTAAATAAACACTCATCAGTTAAATACACAGCGACATACATAAATTCAAGCATAAACAAATAAACAGCCACACATACAGGTATAAAGAAATAAACAGCCACACATACAGGTATAAAGAAATAAACAACCACACAAACAGGTATAAAGAAATAAACAACCACAGAAAACAAGAGCAATAACAATCGAACCTGCCAGATATGTCTGGAATAGAACATTCTGGTGCTTTTAAATCACCTATATAAGTGAATCGTGCTGGCGAGTAGTATGGCAGTATTAATTTAAAAGTCAAAGAGTTAAGTTGTCGAATTTTAAGAGTTTTAACAGTTTGCTGTATTTTTGAACAGTGGTGTTAAATAAATAAAGTGACTTACAGTAAAAGTAATAACAGAGTGTATTTATTTTGCAATTAAAAGAACCCAACGTAAAGTAAAAACGTAACAGTATTTATGACAAAATTCATTGAATTTAGGTATTACTTTTTTCTGTGTATTTGAGGTCGGCCAATAGATCACAAACAGATATCAGGGGCAAAAACCGCCCGGGTGGGGCCATTTTGTGTTTGTTTTAAGGTTGATAGGGTTTTTCATCTTTGATTTGTATTAATTGCTTTTATAGTAAGCAAAAAACACAGGGTGGTCACTGGGAACCAGGACCGCTCAATGGGCTCCTTGGGGCGGAAGCAATATAGGCAAACATTTTTAAAAGGTTTTTTCCTTTAGTCTAACCATTGTAAGGCAATATGGATTGCAGGACGGTCCTATGGATCCTAGGCGGAAGGCGATGTCCCCTTTTCGGGGGAAGAGGTTGTTTGGGATTAAAATTAAGTTCGCTTTTCTTCGGTTTGGTCGTTTTTATTTTATTTAGGTTTGACCATTTTGGTGGCCAGAACCCCCTTCCAGTAGTAGGGCAATAATGGATGCCTCGATTATGGTCATACATAAAATACAATTTTTTAAGAACAATGAAACTCAGCAGCGCCCAACGGTCAACAAAAGGTATCAGGGGATATGTGATTATAGTGTTCGGAGGGTGCAGTATAACGGCAATCACCGTAGTAGAGGGTATATGTATAAGACTCGGCACTGCCGAACATAGCACTGTATTTAGTTTTTATCAAATATCCCCTTTGAACGAAAAATTTAAAAAAAATGCAGTAGTAGTGGTACCTCACATATGAAAAACTACTTATTGTTCTTTATCTACAAAACTAAGACAGCTACTTTCGATCTTGCTTTAATCAACTCAGATTAAAAAAGGACATATACAAAAGGATAGATACAAAGGCCGTGTCACCTATGTACCATTAAAGTAAATTGCATTTATGTTATATCTAGATAATGACGTTATATAAATGCTACAAACTTTGTAAAGGGTTAATGGCGTAGTTCATTTAAATATTGAAGAAATATAACTAATAAGCCATACAAACTAAATAGTAACAAGAGTATATCTAGATAATAAGTTAAGGTCTTTAAACCTTATAAAGGCTTATTTAATAGGAAAGCGCAAGGTTCATATAAAAATTTATAAAATCGCCTATACTCCCCAAGTAAAGTAATAATTAATTTCCATATATTTAGAGAAGAGTTGCATTCGAGCTTTGGTTCTGAGTAGTCAGGGTGAAAAATATAATAATAAATTAATTATTTAGGCTTAAGTTCTTAATTATAAAAGGATAAAGAAAAATTAGATACCAGCAAAGCAGAATGCATTTTCTAGACAGCTACGTCCGTCATCAGTACTCTTCGTATCGATCTACCCGGTAGTTTCAATTGTTATTAAACAAACTTATCAAAGAAATAGAATCTGAGAAACTTTAATTTTACATTATATTTCATTAAAAATAAAAAATATAAAATTTTTGAATTTTTAAAAAACTTTTGAAATTTAACTATTTGTGAATCATATATGGATTCCCCACCACCTATTGCGGATATTATTCATCCGCGTAAAAACTTGCCTCCTGATAAACTTTTATCTAAGGATACAAACTAAGTACTCTCAAAGTCGAATGCATATAGGAGCGATATTGTTCATACAATGCCTGTAAATCGAGACCAATCCCTGAATTCGGAAGTTAAGGTAATTGAAAACGTTCAAATTCACAACAATCATGTTGCAATAAGTCCTCAAACTCTTGCTGATCGTGAACCAAAATTGAGTATGAATAAACAAATGAATTATGAAGAATCAATGCTATCAATATCTTCAGACAAAGGTGAATTTATGCAAGTTTGTAAACGCAAAAGAAAGGAAGCTAAGGTAAATTTAAGTAACTGTAAATTTAGCAAAGAATACATTATGGAAAAATCTAAAGAAATTACTTTTATACAAGATTCACAGAATAGGTTTTCGATATTAGGTGAAATAGACTTTGAAAGAGATCAAAGTAATATTAAGAGTAATAAGCTATTTTCAGGAAAGCTTAATCCTAAAAAAGAGAAACCATTTTGTCCTCCAATTTTCTTATTTAACGTCAACATCGAAAACCTAGTGGAACAACTTAATTCGAAAAATATTGACTATAAGATTGTCAATAAAAATAAGTACAAACGCAAACTTTTTGTTAAAGATGTAGCAGTTCATGCTGAAATGATGCAATTGTTAAAAGACAAAAAAATAGAGTCATATTCTTATACGCCGAAGGAATTAAAACGCATTAGCTTATATATATATAGTTCCCGGTGCGGTAGAAAACGTCTTGAAATTTTCCACAACATTTTCAAAAAGAAATTGTATTGATACTGGTTTGTTTTTAATAACATTATTTGCTGGTAAATCAGCTTCAGAAATTATGAGTATTAAATACATTCTAAATCAGAAGATTACCTGGGAGTCGCCACATGTTAAGTTCAGAGAAATTCAATGTTGGCGTTGCCAGCATTGGAGACATACTTCCCGAAATTGCAATAGTCCATTTGCGTGTGTCAAATGCGAATCAAATCATGCTCCAGGAGAATGCAAATTTATGCCGAGTAAGGAAAACTGTTAATTGCAAGCAACATGGTCACCCCTCCAACTTTAGAGGTTGCATGGCATACAAAAAATATATAGAAATGAAGAAAAAGATCAGGGAGACGGTCAAAGAAAAAAGACAAAGAGCTACTTCTAATGTTTTGAAAGTTGTTGAACATTCAAATTTAGTTCATTCAAATAGATCGTTTGCAATTTTTTTTAAGGAAAATTCTCAAACTTCAGTTAATAATAAGAAAATAAATTCGCCGATAATAGAAGAATTCCTTAAAATTGCCAAAATCATTTGCCATCCTGAAACAGTTTCAGTGGAAAATAAAATTGAAAAATTTATTCATGAATACAGATCAATGTCAAAATAGGATGCTAAAAAGCATTGTATGATATTGTTGATAAAAATTTAAAAAATATTAAAGTAAAAATTAATCTTAATATTAAAAAATATTACTTGGATCAATTTATATTCCTTGTAACCTTAATTCCTCACAACTAAATATTGGTTTAAACCGCTTAGCTACTATTTCACAAGACTTTGATACCTTTTTTATCGGTGGTGATTTTAATTCTCGTCACTTTTCATGGGGAGACAGTATGATTAATGCTAATGGCAACATATTTTTTAATTTCTTGCAACAAAACTCAATGAATTTTGTTCGCTTAACCAACCTTTCGCCGACATATCCAAGTTCATCTTCGTTTCTTGATCATTTTCTTGTGAGCCCTAATTGTGTAAATCAGATAAACCCTAATTTAAAAATAGAAAGTCTTCCAACATTTTCTGATCACTTTCCAATTAAACTTTATATAAAGCTTCCAAATTTTGAATTAATTCTAAACCCTCCTTCTTTATTTACTTCATTTAAAAATACAAATTGGGAAAATTTTCGTCATGATTTCCGGCGTGATATTACAAATTTACCAAACTGTAACAGAAATCTAACTAACCATGAGATTGATGATCACATTAATAACTTTTCTTCTATTATCAATGAAAATTCCGACGTACATTCCGAAAAAATAAGTGTTGGTAATCGAAAGTTTTTGATCTCAGATAAAATAAAATTATTATTTATAATTAAATATACTTGGCAAAGAGATCTTAAAAAAATATATCATCGTACTTTGAATCGCTGCGGATCTGATTATTTACTCTTATCAAAGCAAATTCATTTACTAAATATTATAATAAAAAGACAGGTTGAATTGGAACAATCGAAAATGTTTGAAAATAAAATATTGAATATTAATCCTGGTGCAACTGCCCATAAGAAGATATATAATTTAATAGGTTACAAGAAAAAAGTAGATATTTGCGAAATTTTTGATAATGGAGTTCTAATAGAAGATGATTCTCAAAAACTTAGTAAATTAAAAATATTTTATTCTGAAATTTATAGTGAGAAAACTTTAAACCGTGATATTTCCTATATTGATGGCAGTATTCAAAATATTATCTCCAACTGCCCAGATTATAAATATCAATTTACTGAATCATTTCCATCTTTAAACGATCAAAATTCTAATGATCTAATAATCTTGTTAACTTAGACCAGGTTGCGATTTATATGAATTCTATAAACAATAATTAGATAATATTTGTAATTATATATTAAAAAAAACTCCCATTAATAGCACTTCAATTTCTAACTATTATATTTAGTAACTGCTTAAATAATTCCTACTTTCCTGACGTTTGGAAAGCCTAAAAAATTGTTCCTATATGCAAGAAATGTGCTGACAGGGAATTAAATAATCTTCGACCGATTTCATTACTTTCTAATTTAGGTAAACTTTTTGAAATTATAATTCGAGAGAAAATGGATTTAAATATAAATAGCAGTTATATTCCTGATTTGCAATTTGGATTTAAGCACGGTCATTCTACCTTAGATGCTTTACTCAAATTTCAGAACGATGTGGTTGAAAATCTTCGTAAAGGTCATTGTACGGTTGCTGTTTCCCTAGATATTGAAAAAGCATTTGATCATTCATATTACAACGGAATTTTTTATAAGATGATTCAAATTGGTTTTGGCGCCCCTATTATAAAATTGTTTAAAACTTTTTTCACTAACAGATCATTTCAAGTTTTATTTAATAATAAATTATCTAATCAAGGGAATGTTAAATGTGGAGTTCCACAAGGCACCACATCTTTACAACATATTCATGTATGACTTTCCTCACAATGTTAGTGAGTCTACAGGTCTATTATATGCCGATGATTCTATATTACATGCACATGATGAATCTCCCATCAGAGCACTTTAAAAATTTTCCGCTCATTTGCAAATCGTCAAAGCATTTTACGATGACTGGGGAATAAAAATAAATACTTCAAAAAGCGAAGCAATTTGCATCCGAAATGCTTCTGGTAAATGCAGAAGTTTCGTAGTTCCAGAGAGTAAATTACTTCGACTTTATCTTGGAGGGTTGGAAATTCCTATAAAAAATAAAATTTCTTGGCACAAATTTTGGTAATCTTTTGAAATTTAACAAACATGCTCGTATTGCACTTGGAAAGGCTTATAAAATAATGGGAATTTTTTCCAGAATTTTAAGAAATAAAAATCTACCAATAAAAACAGAACTTCTTTTGTATAAAACAAGTATTAGACCGGTATTTTTATATGCCTTTCCAATTTGGTTCAATATTTCTCCTACTGCACTTAAAGAATTTGAAATTTTTAAAAGGAAGATTTTAAGATGTTGCATCGGGAAAAACTACATTTAAGCAAATAAAAGATACTCAAATGTATTCGTTTATTCAAAATCGAAAGTTACTCCTGTCGGTTTATATGTTTGTTACTTGATAAAACGATTTGTAATTAGGGTCTTGCACCATAATAACGTTTACATAAATAGAATATACAGCACTCAAACAAGTTATAATTGGTTTAACGTTAACTACTTATCGCCTTTAGGTTACATAAATGAGTATCCACCATGTTTTGATATAAATGAATCTATTGGTTGTGAGTTTTATGATAGGACTACACCTGGTACTCATAGAGGTAACTATGTTTTTTGTTAATTTTGTTTCTTTATTTTTCTTTGTATTAAGTTTTTAAGATTAGATTTAAGTTATTTTTAGAATCATTTAGAAGTGATATATACAAACGTCCTTCGTATATGATAGCTTAGGGAGCAAAAGCGTATATAATTGTTTGCATTGTTTTAAACCAATTTCTATTTAACAAATTTTCCGATAAGCACGGTGCTTTAATCTTTTCTGTAAATTAAGATATTACTTTCTAGTCTTAAGTTTTTTTCTCCTAATATTGTAATAATTTTAAGTTTGTTCATATAAAGAAATGGAAGAAGGCTCAATAAATATAAAACTAAAACTTAAACTATATTTAGAGAACTGAAATAATGAAAAACTCTAAATTTTAATTAGACTTCTCGGAGAATAATGTGCGTTTTCCAGTAAATGTTGGCAACATAAGACGGAGGAGACGGGTATTCCCCATACAGAGTAATTATTAGAGAATTAGTTAGTTGTTTATAGTTAGTTATTTAAAAAATTTTTGTAAATTTATATATATATTAAATATTTAATTAATTAATATTATATATTTTATTTACAGATAAATAATAAAAATGTTCTTTTTTAAACGTACAAACGGAACTGTTGTCCTTTCCAAATTGTAGCCCAATTTTATTAGGTAAAATGGTAAGTAGGCTTACAAAGCTATCAAGAGTAATTTTAATGAATTATGTAATAATAATAATTCCTAAAATTATGTTTTTTTTTTTAAATACTGGTCAACATGGAGTTCCAGACAATTATAGAGGCTGAAAATTTTAAAAATAATAATATAAAAACTCGGTTTCGGATTACAGAACATACCTGATTATCATTATACAGCAACCCGAGCAAAATATAATAACAATCATCTTTTTACAAATTATTTTAACTAGAGTTAGCCCTGTGGTCGAAATTCGACCAAATTTATTTTTGTAATCGTTATAGGTACATAGTATATATTTTACATAAGTGCACATTCATGTTGCATATTTTTCATACTCATATTATTCAAATTTAGTTATTAATACATACATACATATTTTTTTTTTCGATTTTGATTTGTGCTTTGGTTTACAAAATTACATATGTATGCAAATTAATAAATTTTCCTTCTGAGTGTTTACGGAGTTGTTAAGCCAAATTTAATTTCGTTAATTTTAAGTTTTTTGTTGTAATTTTTAGCAAATTAAGAGAGAAAGAGAGATCATGGCTTTATGATTGGCTAATATTCGTAACTGTTTTTAACTATCTTGAACTCAAAAATGTAGAAGAAAAAAATACATTCTGCACTGCCACTATTGACAATCTATCGAACAAAAAAAAATCAAGCGAATACGTTGAGTTTAAGTCAGTTAAAATGGTTCTTAACTTTTTTCACTTGCCTATTTATATATAGATAACAGGAAATATATCTTTAAACGTGATTGAAAATTATGTACAAATTAAGTAGTTCTACAATCTACTGTTTATTCGAGTTACTTAAATGATGAATTCATATGACGATTCTGTCATATCCAACATGTTTGCTGAATATTTCAGCGAAAACGTATTCTATGGAACATTTGATGAAATCTATTAATAATGACAGTATAGATCTCCGTTGACTCTAACATAAAGAGTTTTTAAGTTTAATTTTTTTTTTTGATACCGTTATTTACGGTCCCTGTCTTTAGGGGATCTAAAATATAATTACAAGCACAACTGTCATTTAAAAAATCTGTATTTAAATTATAAATTATGTTTTTTATTTTTCTTGCTACTGTTGGTTCCACTATTGTCAAAATATATATGTGACTGAAGCTTATTTATTTATCTTCTTTTGATTCGTGCAATGATGCATTTTGAGTTTTCTTTTATTTGGCCCTAAATAAAAGAAAACTCAAAATACATCATCAAAGATTTAAAAGGTCCAAAATACCTTTGATAGGGCCAATTTTATTGAATATATTAGATTATGGGGTAATTCCATGTCAAATCAACCAAAAAAATTGTTTATTTATATTATTTGACTTTGCCTTTCTGAAGCCAAATATAATGTAAAAAAATGTATCTCTTACAGTTTTTTAGCTATACATTTACAAAATAGGAAAATATCGCTTTTTTGCATATGCGCTCGAGGAATAAATATATTCTAATTCCAGTTCTAAAAGCCCTAAGAAGTTGAGTAATAGCTCATTTTAAAGATTTCATACGCTTTAATTTGATATCAATCATGAAAAAAATAAATTTAAAAAAAAATTTTTCTTAAATTTAAATAAAAGTTTTATAAAAATCTTGGAGATAGTATCTTTTAATAGTTTTAAAATTTATATATGTTTTTTAATATGGCTTAGTGAGTACATCATAGAAATATCAGAGTAGGACCATAATGGGATCAGAAGTTATATTCCGCTACGTGCGGAATTCCGTTTCCTTAAACTGAACAGCAACCAATATCATTTTCACTTATTTACACGTCCATTGCATTTATCCTAACCAATTGTGCATATTCTCTGGCAATATTTGACATGTTTATTGATCGTCTCGAGGGCACTTAATGGGCTTTACACAATATATACACTTCAACCTGGGTAAAATCTTATTTAACTTTTAGTACAGGAAGAGTTTATTTTTAGAGTACTAGCGCTAAGAAAATTATTGTAACTTCTGAAGTTCCCCAAGAAAACCAACTGGACTCTACATTTTTTATCTTTTTATGTGTACGCAAAGGATAGGATTTTTTTTAAGCTAAAAACTGTTAGGAATCTACTTGCAATAGGTTCTGCAGTTGATATAAACTTAAACTTAATGAAGTGTAAGGATACGTATTTCTCTAGAAGTTATATTTTCACGCTGCAGTATTCCTTATTGAGGGTTGTTTGCTGGAATCCCTAGCTCGTGGTGTACTTGCTTTTATTAAGAGGTGGGCAAAGCAGTTCACTGATCAATTTATCACAATTCAAATCAACACGGAATATTCGATTAAAGATCCGCGACACCAAACCATAATTATCAATTATCACAATATTTACTTGGTTTTTTTCTTTATCCCAAAAAGAAAGAATATCCATTTATTTCTAATTAATTTTAGATGAACATATTAATTATCACAACCAATATTGTTTTGTTACGCTAAAAGAAAAATGGTTGTCGTTTATATTACAAAGTGCAGAGTGGTTTAAATCTGACTAATTGCATTAACATTTTTCTTCCAATAACATTTGTACGTAGTTCTGATTTTAATAATAACTTTTTCTCGGAGTATTTTTGTAATTTTCGATTAAAAAAAAAAAAAATACAGGAAAACTTAACTTACCACATTAACAAAATCTTGAAATGTTATGTAGCCTGGTCCAATAGGTAGTTTAGCTTTGTTTGCTCTCTCAAATAAAAGTTCACGTTTATTCAAAGGCACTTGTGATAAAAATTCTGATGATTTTAAAGCGTTTATAAACTCATCCACAGTGATTTCACCAAATCCTTCAGGATCAAACTGAGATAAAAATTTTGCATTAAAAGAAATGTTAAATTGTATAAAATTTCAGCAGTTTCTTACCATATCAAATAAAAGTTTCCATTTCTGAAACAGGGATATTATGAAGTTAAAATAGACAATAATTGAGATTTTTTATTGGTATTTAATTGTGGAAATAAATTGTTTTCAAATTTACCATTCCAGATTTTATTGAAACTTTTGTTTTTTATATTCTTTGATTCCCTAAATCCAAATATAATATTTTCTCTGAATTTTTTGTCTGATTCTAATTATCAACTTTCTACGATCATTATTCCTAAAATATCCGCATAAATAAAGCAGATTCTCACAAACCAACGTAGCAGCATCAATGAGAGGAGAAAAATAAGTCAAATTTTTTATCTAAAGGACCTTTATTTCTACACAGGGGTGACAAATTACTTGTACATATTTCCGGGGGCACTGAAAAAGTAGGTACTTGTCACTAGAAATGGAATAGATAAGTTAATAGGCGTTCCAAAGATTATTTAAGGGACTGTGATGTCTTCACTAGTCATCAAACTGAATAAAACATAAACATGACGCCGACAGAGCAACGAAATTAATTTGTGCAGGTTGTTATAGGTAACAAATGCATGTTTATGCCATTTTCTGTTTAAACATAATTTTCTGTTTTTCAACAATAGCTCTGTTCAGTAACTGAAAGTTAGTACTAATTGTTACCATTTTTTACTGGAAAAGTGTTCATTAAAAGAGAGAGTAAAACAAGAGAATAAAAATGTGAGAGAAAAAAATTACTTGCACGTTTTTGCTAGTAAAATTTTTACTAGCAAGAATTTGTCAATCAGCTGTTCGGGATTTGAGTTCAAAATATTTATTTTGGAAAAATTGTATGAAAAAAGAAATTTTTGCAATATTAAGGAAAATATCAGTATTTAGTAGTGAAAATAATATCTGTGGTAATAAGGAATAAGTGCTTAAGTCGACTTAAGCAAAAATTTAGTTACTGGCACCTTTGAAATCTGCGTACTTCGAAGTACCCATGTGCAAATTTTCAATTATTTAGTAAAATTTTTCAGGAAGTTATAGCAAAATAACTTTCTGCTTATCTTTTTTCAATGTCGAATCGCATTTGGAAAAATCTTAAGAAACTAGAAGCTATTTTTCGAAATCATAAAAACTTCTTTCACTACTTATTAATTGCAACACCTGCGTACTTTTGGTAGATATAAGATATTTTTTTAAATCATACGTTTGACTCCCATAGGTAAATTTTAAAGAAAAGTTATTTTTTTGAAAAATTTATTTTAAAGTTTAAAATTGCTCTCCTACAAAACTTAAAAATCAGACTTAAGCACTTTTTCCTTATTGCCACAGATATAAAAGTGAATAAAATTTTGTTGTTGTATTATTTTTCTTTAATTTAGCGAGGATATCAAACGACAAAATTTAGTTTTTCCTTTTTAAATTTAGGTTTTCATTTTAGGTCTTTTTGTTTTTAAATAATAAAAGTAGTTTTACACGGCGTGTATTTGTCATATGACTTGTCACTTTTCCATGTGTAAATTCTATACACGACGTGTGAACATTTTCAAACATAACATGTGTTATTTCCATGTGTAAAATACATATGACATTTTTCATTTAGAACGTGTTCTATTTTGATGTGACAGAGCATCTGACATCCTGTAATGCCAACTTGATATATTGTTATTTTATGCTTTTTGTGGTACCAAAAGCGCTAAAAATGTGGTTAAAGCACTAGGTTTGCATCTTTGCATCAGCTGTGGTTGGAAATAAAAAACTGTGTGGCGGCAAAATTATATATTGTAGGTTATGTTACATGTACGTTTGAAAGCAAAAATTAAAACCGTATGTAAAATGGCTATTTTGACAAACACATGAAATTACATATGTCTTATCAAACTGACAAGTCATATGACAAATACACGCAGTGTAAAACCATTTTAAATAGTAAACAAATCAAGGATGATACAATTATTGCAATTGTACTTTTTTCGGTACAATTCTGATTTTAAAATCGGTATTGTACAGCCTTTAAACATAATTGTGTTTTGGAATATTATTAATGTAAATATTATAGAAATTTCTTTGAAATAAGAATGTTTATTAGCACTGACTAACCAAAAATATTGACATCTAAAGCTTAAATGCATCATAAACTCTTTCAAAAACTACCCAATATTTTACAAAGGTACTCTTTGGGAACATAGAATCCGTCTTACGTTATACGTCGTCTTTTTCAACGTAAAAGAAAGTTGAAATACAGTTTTTCTACTGAGTGTTGTCACTATAGATAACACATAGATGGTCAACTCTCCAAATGTCAAAAACGTGGCTATAAATGTCTTCACACATACGGGTACGGTGTGAATTCAACACGCATAGGGGAGTAAAATTTCTACTTACATTAACACACTATTACGCAATATATTTTTGCACTTTCCAATTATGTAATTAATTTTCAATTTTTGCAATAAGAACTTATTCACAGTTTAATTTATTTTTGATTTTTTAACAAAAAATATATTTCATTTTGTTGATATTTGTTAGGTGAAATTTATTTCTTCACAGTATTGTATTTTTTTGTCTTTTAGGGGATGAAAATTTGCAATACAAAATAATAATTATTTTAAATTACTATTCAATATAACGTTTTTCGCACATATAAATATATTAGCAAAAATTCAAAAATATATATATTTTTTAAACATAAGTTTATGTAATTTTAGCATATAAATTTGAATGTAAAAAATATGTTGTTTTTACAAAACATTTTATACAACTAAAAATATGTTTTTTTACAAAACATTTTATACAACTATGTGCAATTTAGGTGCTGTGGGGAAACTTTTTTAATAACCAACACTTATATCGTAAAGTAGCTCTGGGTGGAGGAACACGTGCGCGCGTCATTGTCGTTATCGTTTAAAGTCAATCAGGCCGTTCTTGTTGCTAGGCCTTCGAGTGGTTTACGTCTCACTCTCGCACTGGGTGATTGGCTTCCACGATTAGCTGTACTTTAATACAGTGCAATCGTTCTGGTTATCGTGTATAACCTCAATATTACAAGGAAAATTAATAAATGAAAAGAAACTTAAAATATATAATGAAAATATTAATAAAATACATATCAACTAATTTAGAAGAAAAAAAAGAAAATTTTACAAACTAACGAAAACTAAAATAACGAAAAACTATAAAATATAAATAAATATAACATAAATTAAGTAAAGGCTTCACTATGGACTTATTGTCTCGAGAAGCCTTTTTTCATCATACTGCCGTTCTAGGCAGTATTAAAGAAGAAGAAGAACCAACACTTACACACATTTTGCCTACCAATACATTCTTAGACTTTTTTTGACTAGTGACTTAGGTTTTTGACGTTTCAGTTGACTATCTATGTGTTATCTATGTTTGTCACAATCAGTACGTATCCGTCAACGCAAAGTACGAAAGTTGGGCAACTTTTAACTTCTGGCATACGTTGAGAACAGTTGAGAGCTATAAATTGGTTTTTTCTTTATTTTTCTCTCTCAAAATTAAATTTTTGTGTTGAGTGGCAGCAAAAAACACAATACAACAAAAATAAATAAATTAAACAAGGTAAAATGGAGAACAAAGCTTTTCTCGTGTTTTCTTTCTGATTTAATATCCGTTAACAAAGTACTCATTGTGTCAACCTCGTATAACGGATTCTATGTGCCCTGGCATTAAGCGTTCATTTACTTTTTCATATTTAGAAGAGTAATTATGTAAATTTCTATTTTACTCTCTCGTTGCTAGTTTTTGCTAGGAAAGTTACTAAACAGACCTAATGTTTTTTGAATGCTTATTGCACAAGCAGATAGTAGGAGTACCGTTGAGCAATAGATGGCGATGTTCGCAAATTCTAATGTCAACCTAAAATGCAACAACAACGACATTGCCATGTTATAAAAGAGTTTTTATAAGAAATGTTTTAAAAACCATGTTAAAACTTGGAAATAACATTAACATGGGCAGTCTACTTTTAATACTAACATGATGTTATTTTTAATCTTTATCATTTTAAGTCTAATGTAGACTGGGGTAAAGTTGCAGTATTTTCAAGGCGAATTCATACCAGGTGTGAGCAGTAGAGCAACAACTACAACAAAACAACAAATTTGACATTAGATTAGCAGATATGAAACAATGTATTTTCGACAAGACATTAGCAAAAAAACCTCCACCTGGTAT
>OX451217.1:86101000-86301408 GCA_949628195.1 Phasia obesa
TATATATATATATATATATATATATATATATATATATATATATATATATATATATATATATATATATATACATCCATACTTACATAAAATATACAGTGTATACCTATATCGCACCTCAAGCATAAACAGTCATAAGCCATAATTTATCAAAATCGTTTTTTTTTTTATAAACCAGTGCACAGATCACATTTCTAATCGCCACGGAAATTTCGTTTGCAACGCTGACTTCTTTAAATGTGGAACACGATTTAATTACAGTAATCCGCCTTATAACACGGTGGATTGGTTCGGTGTTATAGGAAAGCGCGTTATACGAGTATTCTCGTACAACGCTCTTGTATGACCCCCGTATAACGCGTTATGTACAAATGATTCACGTTTAACTTTTCTTGTTTAAGAGATTTAAATCAAATATTAAGAAAAAAAAAATTTTTTATGAACAAAATATGTGCGTTTTATTAAAATCAAACTAAGAACATTTTTAATAAAAAACATTTGTATAAATTTTTTTATTCACGTCATATGGGGCACCCTTTAATTTTTAATTATTTTTTAGACTAGATGATAATAATAAATACCCTGTTTAAATATCAAATGTGTCTGCCTATAACGTTTTGAAGAGAAGGCAAAATTCCTCAAATTCATGAGATCTAGGGAACACCCATTTTTATTAATTTTATTATCGTTAAAATAGATAATGTAAAATATAATCGGTGTAAAATTGAAGTGTCAGCCTATTACTGGTTTAATATAAGGTCATATATGTCACTATCGAAACACCCTTTAATTTTAGGTTTAATTTTTGTACTTTTTATAGGGGAAAAATATATACATAATCTGTTTAGATTATTTCCCAAGCTTTTAAATTTTTTTATACTTTTTCCTATAGCAGACATTTAACACACTCCGTATAAATTTATGGTTAAAAACAAATATCAAACTCGCGAAAATCGTGCCACTATCGGTACACCCTACACGGCCGTGGCAACAGATCTTCTCTAAAAATTTTAAGAATCTATCTATTATGGTACAAAAAATAGGCCATATACAATAAAATCACGTCACAAATAGCTTTTGCCTCTTACGGTTCAAGAAATAAAGAAATATACATAAGTCAATAACTCGTCACTTTCCGAACACCCTGTATGATTTAGTACAACGGTTTAGGGCATAGATAACACATAGATGGCCAACTCTCCAAATGTCAAAAACGCGGCTACAAATGTCTTCACATATACGGGTTCGGTGTGAATTCAACACACTTAGGGGAGTAAAATTATTATTCACATTTAGACACTATTAAGCGATATTTCATTGCACTTTCCAAATATTTAAACAATTTTGAATTTTTGCACAAAAAATTATTTAACAATTTATTGTAATTTAAATTTTTTAATACAAAATAAATTTAATTTTGTTGACATTTGTTTGGTGAAATTTATTTCTACACAGTATTGTATTTTTTGGTCTTTTAGGGGATGAAAATTTTCAAATCAATATAATAAATGTTTAAAATTAGCATTCAATCTAACGTTTTTCGCACATAAATATATTAGAAAAATACAAAATACATATTTAAAAAAAAAAGAATTATTTAATTCTAACATCTAAAATTGAATGTAAAAAAGTATTCTGTTTTTACAAAATATTTTATACAAGTTTAGTTGCTGTGGGGATTTTTTTTTTAAACCAACACTTATACAATTTTGCCTACCAATACATTCTTAGACTTAGGTTTTTTGACAAGAGACTTAGGTTTTTACGTTTCAGTTGACTATCTTTGTATTATCTATGGTTTAGGGTTTCAGAGATATAAAGTGCTGACAGACATTGCAGAGATAACAACAGCATTACATTCTTACCCTTTTTTATTTTATTTAAAATAAAATTTCTATACCATTTAGTACATAATTATAACGTGAAAATCCTCGCGTTATTTGGAGGAATACACGTGTTATACGAGGGACTGAAATCGCGTAATATGAAAATGCTACTGTGTAAATAATAACCATGTTTTAAAAAACAGTATTTTGCCTCTCCTAAATATCTGTGAGTTTTGAGTTGTGACCATAGATAACACATAGATAGTCAACTGAAACGTCAAAAACCTAAGTCTCTTGTCAAAAAACCTAAGTCTAAGTATGTATTGGTAGGCAAAATTGTATAAATGTTGGTTTAAAATAAAAATTCCCCACAGCACCTAAACTGCACATAGTTGTATAAAATATTTTGTAAAAACAGAATATTTTTTTTAACATTTAATTTTAGATGTTAAAATTAAATAATTCTTTTGCTTTTTAATAAAAATGTGATTTTTTTATTTTTCTAATATATTCATGTGCGAAAAACGTTCGATTGAATACTAATTTTAAATATTTATTATATTGATTTGAAATTTTCATCCCCTAACAGACCAAAAAATACAATACTGTTTAGAAATAAATTACACCAAACAAATGTCAACAAAATTAAATTTATTTTGTATTAAAAAATTTAAAACACAATAAATTGTTAAATAATTTTTTTGTGCAAAAATTCAAATTTGTTTAAATATTTGGAAAGTGCAATGAAATATAGCGTAATAGTGTCTAAAAGTGAATAAAAATTTTACTCCCCTAAGTGTGTTGAATTCACACTGTACCCGTATGTGTGAAGACTTTTGTAGCCACGTTTTTGACATTTGGAGAGTTGGCCATCTATGTGTTATATATGGTTGTGACTGTTTATGATTTAGTGTGCGACTATAAAACTTACATCTCTTAAGAGCTCCCTGCGTAACTCCGCTTCATCAAAATCCGAGTTTAGCGATGTATGCTCGGTATCGTAGCCAGCATCATTAGTTCCCTAGAAAAAGGCACAACATTGAAAAAATTTAAATTTCATACCTAAAATAGCTAAAACTTTACAATTATTGTACTTACATAACGTGGCTGTGTATGTGATATTGATCCAATCGATACCAGTGAGCCAGCTATCGTCGATATATGTTCGATATCACCCAGAGTTTCT
This sequence comes from Phasia obesa, assembly GCA_949628195.1. Classification (NCBI taxonomy): domain Eukaryota; kingdom Metazoa; phylum Arthropoda; class Insecta; order Diptera; family Tachinidae; genus Phasia; species Phasia obesa. The sequence continues at coordinate 86,104,010 of OX451217.1, forward strand.
TGTTGACTGCTACCAGTGCCTCCAATATTAACACAACTGCCTTCGGCTCCATAAACACCGCCACCACCGTTGCCATTAATGGTCGTTTCGATGGCACGCGATGAACTGCGTTCACAACTGGTCCACATAATCGAACATACATATGTACGAATTTTGAATCAAAATGTTATCTTTTAAAATATAATTGTTGTAGCAGTTGCATGTAAGAACCAAAGTTTATTGGGTTTTTATGTGACAAAGTAGCCATTCATAGGTTTTTTTAATTTTCTGTCTTTATTGTACAGTATGTTGTAGTACATTCCACTCGCATAAGTGTGATAAAATTTTCATATCAGTTCTTATCAGCATTACCATTTGTGAAGATTAATCTAATTTTGGAAGATTTTTGAGATGTTAAAAAGATTAAATGATTTCTTTAGCAAAAAGAAAAAAAGATTTTTAAAAAATGTGATATTTAGCTATTTAAGTCTGTAAAAGATGAATATATTCGTATTGAAAAGTTTAACAGAAGTGATGTAAATAATTGTACATATCTTAGGATCTTCAATATAGTAGGTACATTTGTTTAGGTGCCTTAGCGTGCGTACAGAGTGGCCGCTTGTTACCGAGCCGAGCCGACTGACGCTTATTGCGAAAACCAATGCGAGAAAACTGGTACTATACAAATTAGTACAAATAAGTACGAACAGGTCATAGTGGGCGCCGAGCTGGCCAGAGCGCAAAGCTGATTGAATGCGAGAAAACAGTTCAAAAGCGTATTTCAGCGCAGAAAACATTGTTTATGTTATGCCGTTATGATTTCAACTTGTTTGGAAAACACTTAAAATAATTAAAAAAAAAAAATTAAGAAAAAGTAAATAAAACATGCAATCAAAAAATTAAAAAGAAAATTAAAGTTAAAAAATAAACAAAAAAATTAAAATAAATAATAAATAATAAAAATTAAAATAAATAATAAATAATAAAAATTAAATAAAATTATAACAATTATAAAAAAATTTAAAAAAAAAACTCATAAACAACATTTCCAAAAAAATGTAATAAAAATTTCTAGACTAATTCAATTTCACAAACACGAATGAACAACAACCCAAATGCATACAAACACATAAAACACAAATAATTGATAATATATCGCGCTGATTCTCTCATCCACTATGCACACTCAAACTTGTTTCTCGCGTGAACAAGTTCTCGCAATAAGCGTCAGTCGGCTCGGCTCGGCAACAAGCGGCCACTCTGTGCGCACCCTAAGTTGCTAAAACACTTGGTTGTACCCATAAATTATTCGATAAAGAAATTATTGTTTAAAGTTTTATGTTGGGTTGTTTAAAAGTTTATTTAAAAAAAGTTTCATTTTGACAATGACCTTTTTAAAATTTTTACAGTTTTTAGGATCTGCTAAAGATATTTCTAATAACCGAAATTCCTTCAAATTTATTCGACGGTTTTGAGACTTTTTCTCGTTTAAGAATAGTTTATGCAGTTGTATCAATACTAATAGCAACAGCTAACGTGGAAAGAACTTTTATAAAAACAAAATAAAGAACAAATCAGATATGTATGTTAACACTGTCTATTGTTTTAAGATCTTGGGACTTTTTAAAAACTCTTATCGTAATCGCACAAATTTGAAGTTTCAAAGGAATGAGTAAAAAGTGTTTATATGTTATATGTTATATGTATAATGAAACAAAATGAAATGAAAATGGGTGAATAAAAAAAAAACATTTTTTGTTTTTTTTTTTTTTGACTTGAAGATTTTTAAGAAAAAAAATATGGTATCATTGGTTCTTGTTTTTATTCTTTAGTGCATGAAAATATACCGCACCGCCTAAAGGTATGCAATTTTTATTATTTATTCAGCCGAATCTAAAGTATTTGCTTGTAAGACACATGCGATTGTTGTATTTACATGGTTGAATTGGTAGAGTGCCACAGTTTGCGTGAGCTGTTTTGTGATTTCAGGTTCGAATCCCATCTAGGATAAACGTTTTTAGTTTTAAAAAAATAATGTAAAAAATAATATAATTGTTGTTTAATTTCTTTTCGCCCTACAGTGTTTATTAAAGAGTACTTTCCCTTACTGGAATCTACTTTACGTCATTTTAAGGGCAAGATTATTGAATACCCAATTAATCATAGCTAATGGTTGTTCTCATACCGTAGTCTGTTTCATGCTCGGGTAACAAAGAACTTTTTACTTAAATTAGTATTGCCAAAACTTAGGAAAAAAACTAAACTTCCTTAGAACAATAATTATAATTATTGTAGTTTTTGACCTTTTTTATAACGAGTGATTTTTTAAGAGCTTGAGAACTTTTTTTTTAAAAAAAACGCATAAAATTTGGAAAATCTCATCGGTTCTTTATTTGAAACGTTAGATTGGTCCATGACATTTACTTTTTGAAGATAATTTCATTTAAATGTTGACCGCGGCTGCGTCTTAGGTGGTCCATTCGGAAAGTCCAATTTTGGGCAACTTTTTCGAGCATTTCGGCCGGAATAGACCGAATTTCTTCGGAAATGTTGTCTTCCAAAGCTGGAATAGTTGCTGGCTTATTTCTGTAGACTTTAGACTTGACGTAGCCCCACAAAAAATAGTCTAAAGGCGTCAAATCGCATGATCTTGGTGGCCAACTTACCGGTCCATTTCTTGAGATGAATTGTTCTCCGAAGTTTTCCCTCAAAATGGCCATAGAATCGCGAGCTGTGTGGCATGTAGCGTCATCTTGTTGAAACCACATGTCAACCAAGTTCAGTTGTTCCATTTTTGGCAACAAAAAGTTTGTTAGCATCGAACGATAGCGATCGCCATTCACCGTAACGTTGCGTCCAACAGCATCTTTGAAAAAATACGGTCCAATGATTCCACCAGCGTACAAACCACACCAAACAGTGCATTTTTCGGGATGCATGGGCAGTTCTTGAACGGCTTCTGGTTGCTCTTTACTCCAAATGCGGCAATTTTGCTTATTTACGTAGCCGTTCAACCAGAAATGAGCCTCATCGCTGAACAAAATTTGTCACATTTGAACATTTCGAACCGAACACTGATTTTGGTAATAAAATTCAATGATTTGCAAGCGTTGCTCGTTAGTAAGTCTATTCATGATGAAATGTCAAAGCATACTGAGCATCTTTCTCTTTGGCACCATGTCTGAAATCTCACGTGATCTGTCAAATACTAATGCATGAAAATCCTAACCTCAAAAAAATCACCCATTATTTGAATTACATTTTTTTAATAAGCACAAGGTCTTTTTTATAAAAATGTTTTATTAATTTTTAATCTCAAAAGTTTTGTGACTTCATTTTAACATAAATGACATTGTGATGCTTCCATCATTCTTGTTTACAACGAAATTATCGTTATGTTATGTGCGTGATTTTTCTTACCATCTTTGTTGCGTTTCCATTTTTAATAAAAACATACACACACACACACAATTTCTTTTTCAATTAAGTTCGGTTTTTTTAATTTACACGTGATTTTTACTTGAATTTGTTTCTCATTAAATCTTGGTTTTATTGCGATTTATAGAATCAAAACAGAAGATAATAAATACCGGTAGGTATATTTGTCAATTGAAAATATAACGAAATGTGCGCAGAATCTTGTTTTTTCTATTTCCTACACATTTTCTATTTATATTTTTTTTTATATCAACTTTTGTTTAGCAGATTTTATTAAAGCAGTTTTGATTTACAATACATTTTTAGATTTACAATACATTTTGTCAAGAAATAAGACAAGAAGGACTTTGTTTTTTTTAATAATAAGTTTTTACCAAAATTTAATTCAGATAATTTTCACAAAATTTTCGGATATTATATTTTCCGCCATTTATAACTACACACACATGTACATACGAACACACTCCCATTATGAGACCAATGACCGTAAACATTGAAAAGAAACAATTACACACTTGCACACTATTGTTTTTGTTATTGAATTAAATTATAATTAAACATTTTTAAGAATTAAAAATCCTTTTTGGGAGAATCTATTGCACAGAAAAATTATATTCTTAAATTGAGCTTTTTTAATTTTTTTTTTAAATTCAGCAACTCTTCTGCGAGCCACCACAATACACATGCACATTAACACCCCCACCGAACCGACAAGAGACTAATTGACAACTAAAGAAAACAGCAGTAAGCGGACTATGCAGTAGTGAAACTGACAATGGGTCTGACAATAAGGGTTGTTATTGTCGTCTTTATATCTTTATATTTTTTGTCAAAGTTTACATCTTGTACATAATATTTGTGCATACTTAGGGTGAGCATTGGCCATACTTTGGCACGAAAACCGTACATAAGACTACTCTACATATATACGAGGGCAAGTGAATGTGTCATTTTTTAACCATTGATTAGTTGAAAAAAATCCGTTTTTTTCGAGAAAAACATAAAAAATAATTAATATTATGAGCCGTTTTTTTTGAAAGTGGCATTAGACACTCGGGTATGTTTTGTAATCCGAAACCGAGTGAAATTAAAATCGAATAAATTTTTAAAGAAAAATATACATAACTTAGTTGCGCCTATTATTTTAAAACATTAGCAATCAAGGAAGTTATGTGAATGGTCTTTAATCAAATGTATAAAAAATAATATCAAAATGTTGTAAGATTTCAAAAAATTATGACAATTTAAAATTTCATTCGGATTCAATTTCACTCGGTTTCGGATTACAGAACATACCTGTCTGTGTTTCAATCGATATATTTAAGGCTTTGAGTTTTACTACGTTTAAATATATTATTTGTATTTGAGGAAGTTGGCGGAAAATCGACCTCAGTTCAAAAAACTCGTTTTGAGATAATCGACTTTGAAAGTTAAACTACAGTTTTATAGGTTATTATCAAATTGTATTACTCATTGCACCCCCGGGGGTTCCAATTGTCACTGCAGTAATGGCAAATGCTTTGACGCGGTTCACTCGGGGAAAATAGGGGCACCAGACGCTAGGGTTCCTAAATCTGGAAGAAAAGGTCTGTGTGTTAAAACATACGGGTCCTCTTCGAGGCCCGACCAGTGCTCAAAGGACTGGTACCACGGGATTCTGTGGCCCCACAGAGAGCCTATCCTCTCTGTGACCGGTTATTGGTGAGGTCCCCTTCGGGGGTACACGTGGTGGTTGTGGTTTAAGATCGATTTATGTAGGTAAGGTGCAAAGTCGATCAAGTGTGCTGTTGCACTCTCAACAGACGGAGTTTGGATAGTCTCCAAACCCCTAAGCAAGAGGTTATAATGTGGATCTAGGCTTGCCTTGGAAAGGCTTGCCGTATTATATAAATTGCTACTCATTGTGTCTGTATCACACACAAAAAGCGATTGGTGGCAATCGTAAAGTGTTGTTATACTACACAATGGGGGCGCTAGTCTACGCCTAAGTTTCACTCGGTGGTAAGACCACCGTGAGGTTAGGCCGAGTAGGCAGGTACTCACGTTAATCTTGTTCCACAATTGTATTACTCATTGCATTTACATACATATTACGTAAGATGTATTCTTCTAGACTAATAATATAGCCTCTGATTATTTGTAGATATTTTGCCTTGACGTTTTTTCATCAAACTACTGTTTAATAGTTTAATAGTTTCTTATCGTTAAGTTTTAAAATTATCATAACTCAAAAACGAGAGGAGGCAGAGAGGATTAAATAACGGATTATTTTAAGCGTTTTTCCACCAACCTCCACATTTGTTATCTGAGGATACTTATATTTCTTCAGTATAAATAAATCCGTACAATTATTGAAGGATAACTAATTTTCATTACGGTAAAGTGACTTATGCCACTTTCAAATTAAATGGTGTAGAAAAGTTATTGACTTAATAATTATGTCTGATGAATTTTCCTGAAGTGATATTTGAAAGGTCACTAAACTTTATGAATAAATTTATATAATAATAATTTATACTCTGTATTTCGCATAAAGATTAATTCCTGTATTTTTTTTTAATGTTCATAAAATAGAAAACTAATTAGTACATACTGTAACGTAAATATATGTAAATAAATCATAATTATAACTTATTTCATATTAAAGCACACCAGTTCCTTGTAATCTTCGTCAGTAATAGAAGTGATTAAGTCCTCGGTAATTACATATGTATCTTGTTTCATTTTTTTAAATAATTGTGGTATATTAAAGATATGTATAAAATTAAGCAAGTTTATCATGTATTTATATTTTGCTGAAGTAACAGGACTGCCTGCGTACAACAGATACATTTAGATTTGGGAATAGCGGTTAGGACTTCCTCTTTTTGGTGACAAATCCAAAGTTAGAAATTCATCTTGTTTATCTAAAGTTAATCTATAAAACATTTAACGGGGAATATCATGGTGAAATCTTATCCAATGGTCTGTGTTTATTATTTTTCTTAAAATAGAATTTTTCGCTCTATAATAATTTAGAGTATATAAAACTTTTTATCACGGTCATTCGGTAAGTATGAATGGCCTGAAACTAAAAATTTGTGATCAACAATTTCAACATCGTTTCCTGTGCACGAGTCACTATATGCAATAATATGCTTTTGAGTTGTGACTTTATCAAGATGTTGTATACAACACGAACTTCCTGCGAACATATTTATGCAATTGTTTCATCCTAAAGATACATGTCATTATTATTATGGAATCCCAAATTTAACACATACATATTTCTCTTGTAATATGGTTTGGAAGAAGTAAGTTTGAGAAAAGTCAATGCTTTTTGAAGGTCAAATAAAAATTCAGCTGGCTTTTTCTGATCTTCTTCTAAACATTTTCTTGCCATTTCTGCCGATTTAAAATGTAAATCATGTTCAGGCCTTAATTATCTTTTCTCACATTCATCCTCACAATCTTCAATTTCAAAAAATCGCAATTCTGACTTGTTTTTTTTTTCTGGGTAGATCACATTGCAAATCAAAGTCATTCTTGAAGGTTTTCTATATATCCACAGTGGACACCGTTATTTTCAATTAACGACTATTTTCCCCCGATACTCCGAGTTTTCTCTATACATCATGCAATTTAATTGAAATCCATAATACCATTACCTTGATATTTCTGAAAAGGGTGACTTATGACATTTTCGAAATAAACGTCTTTGTTATAACGTGGATTAGTAAAACTTCCTCGAACAAAATTTCAGTGTTGCTTAACATTTGATTGCAAATTTTATTTAATAATGAAGAGATACCGTTTAATTGTAATCAATGTTATCATGATATGAAAATGATATTAAAAATACCGCTTTTTTATGACTTGAATAAATCTCTGATACACGAGAATAATAGAAACAAGACCACGCCATGCGCATTATTTTGTTGAAGTGCCAAATCTGTAAACATTAGCTCTCTTCTTATAATTTCGTGGAAGTAATACGCAATAATTCGCAATACCATAAAAAAATCACAATGTAAATCTCATGCGTTTGTACATCATTTTATACGTTTAATTATAGCGGGCACACTATGACACACCCGTTAATTTTTTGTTTTACTTTTTGTATTGATAGCAAGCGTGTCTGCCTATAACGGTTTAAAAGATAAAGCATATTCATAAAAAATACATCTTCTATTAAGTCTGCCCTTAAGTTTTAATTTTATTTTAGACTTTTTTTATAGCGGACATAGTACAAAAGTGTCGGCCTATAAAGATTCAAATAATTAGGCCATGTACATATGTACAAATCACGCCGCCATGGGGCACACTATAATTTTTAACATAGTTTTATTCTGTGAAAACTTCCAGTGTACCTAATCCAGGGATAGTGAACTACGACAGCCGGACAGACATCGTAGCGATGATTATTATGATGACGCTTTTCCCCTTTATATGTTTTCCATGTTTTGATAAGGACTTAGTGACTTTCCCTCGTATAAAAAGAAAATGGTAACAGAAATGGTAACAATGTATATCACATGCAATTTATGAGGGGGCAAAATTGGTTTTTCGTGCGCAGGAGTTTAAAAGTGTAAATTCGTGCAAATTTAGAAAAAAAATATTTTTCTCGAAACTCACGTTTTCTTACATTTTGAACTTATTTAAGGAACAATACCCAATATTAAGTATACTAGCAGGCCGTCGGTAGATAGGCGTAGGGGTATGACTCTGTAGTACTGTCAGTCTTCGTAGGTACTAGGGTTCTTATTGGTCGGAAGAGATGGATGTTAAATTTGGATGTCTTGAGGGATCTTAGACAAATGCTAGCATTTACAAGAGTGGATGATGAAGAAGAATGTCACCAGTTGATAGTTTAAAATCACTGTAGTCGACAGTAAGGTAGTCGTAAATTCCAATCGGGTGCCTACAATCATAATGGACTAAAGGGAGTCGAAAAGAGAACAATAAAAAAACAAGTTTATGGCTATCATGGAATGGCAGAAATATGTATTTTAAACTAACTCGGCTAATTCAAAGACTTAGATATTTTTATCATTTGGTTATCTCTTCCGTCGTATTAATCCATCATCCTTTTGCTACCACACTACTAATCCGATAGTTTTTTTGTTTAACTACGCTTTTTGTTTTTAAAGTAGCCCTACTACTGTAGTTATACAGAAATGGGATCGTTTTTTTACTTTGCATGGGCTACCCTCTCTGGATAATGACTTAGGATTCTGTACATATTGCCTAAAATTAACCGTTAAAAAAGCTTCCGGCATTATTTTAAACGGTAAAATTTAAGCCATTCTGTTTTCTCCTAAAAAATAGATATTTTCTCGGGAAAAAGTATTGTATTATTGACCCACGCGCTAATGTAACTCCCTATAACATTTTATTAACATTCTTCGAGTAGTTTTAGCTTGAAGCGGACACGAACTGATGGACAGACAGACACAAATTCCAAAAATTGGTTATTTTTATTCTATGCCAATTACTTTCTGCACCACAAATAAAATTTTGCAAAAATATTTCTTGTACAAACACTGTCTTCATAATTTTATTATTTGTAAAAATTTTAGATTATCTATCAGTTTTTTGTACGATCACATGTTTTTTGTGCAACATGTTCATGTGTGCAAATATATTATTTATTATTTTTCCTTCTTTGAGACATAACAATTTAAGACTTATTTCTTTTCACAAGCTGGCATTATTTAAAGTCAATAGAAATTAAATGAACGAGGAATGAGTGGTGGTTATTATTATATTTTGTACAACGTGCAGCAGTGTCATCAAAATTTTCAATCATGCGCATTAAGTTTTAAACATCAAATCCAGTGACGGATTGTATTGCAATTTATGCTTGCATCAAGTCAATTGAGTTAACAACGTTTGTTCATGAAATTCCTTCAAGAACTTCCTTTTTCTTGTTGTGATTTTAATCTCTTCCGCTTGCAACAACAATCTATTAAAAGAATCTAAAAACACAATATTAATATTTTTCTCAATTAGGAATCCTTGCTTAAATATTTTAATTGACACAATGTTACAACTTTTTTTATCTGCTGTCCTGCAGGTATACGACTTTATTAAAAGATTTTGAAGATTAGATTGTAAATACTCGTATACTATCATTTTTTTACGCTTAACTAAAGATAGAAGGGATATATCGTCACTTTAAAGTCAAAATAACCTATCTAAAGTTTTCAAAAGTTTACAGGAGAGGGAAAAAATGTTATAAAATTAGAACTACTTGCAATATTGAAACGAAAATTACATAATATAATAATTACAATATATAATATTACAATATACAATATGTAATTTTCGTTTCAATATTGCAAATAGTGCCAATTTTATAACTTTTGAAAACTGCTTATGTATGTACATACATATGTATGTATGCACCCATGAAATATGTATGTAAATGGGATTTACAAAAGAATAATATAGTGCATAATAAGCATTTTTGGTTATCAGATGCTTAAAAATCGTGATGTGCATAAAAATTTCATTTCTAAAATGTAAACCGGCCAGGCCACTCGCATTTAAGTGGTAAAAATAGCCTTTAAAAGCTGTAAAAAAGATATGTGGCTTTATTTATCAATCAGGTATGTGATGGAAACGATCGATTTTAAATCGATTTTAAATCGATCGTTTTTTTCAAAGGGTATAATGAATTTCAATTTTGAGAATTATTTTTGAACGCATCTCTTAACATCTGGGTTTGAAAAGTTTACCAGAAGATAAAAATCGAACAATAATGAGGAATTCAAACAAAAATATTAAAAATTATTAAAAACTAATTTTTATACAAAACAACAAAATCGTTTTAAAATCGAATTGTTTTCAAAATCGTTTTCCATCACATACCTGAATATCTCTTAAACTGAGAGGTTTACGTGATTTCGTTATATTGACTTTTTATTAGTTATAAAAGGACAAATATTTTGTTCATACTTTTAACCTACGATAAAACGTTAGTGTTTTTTTAAGCAGTTTAATTAGAAGTTTACCTTGAAACTGAAATTTGAGTGGCGTGAAAAATACGAATGAAAATACGAATTCTCATCATAATGAGATAGATTTTAGCCCATTTTATGGCTTAATGACCTGCAATATTATGAGGTAATTTTAGTACTAAAACTCTAGAGTGTACGCAATTCCATAATTTGCGTTTTGTAAGTGTTAGTGAATCAGTGTGATAGTAAATAAACATAATATTTTACCGATTAATCGAATAAGAGGGAAAGTCTACAAAACGATGCCAGTGTTGACGTTAAAATTGATTTTCCAAGGACCCGATAACTGAGAAAATTTTTAATATACTGATATAGTCAATCGATAAGTTAACTATTGGAAATTGAAAAAATCGGTATATAAATGGCAGAGATCGTAAACTATGTATAAAATTTTCTTTACACTTCACCAACGTTGTGTTGTCGACCTGTTTTAAAGTACTTATTATTTTGATTTTGTGATTATTTTAAACTTAGAGAACCTTAGGGTCCATTTTGCCTCCCTTCTGTTAACTAAAACTAAGAAAACCAAAAGGAAAAATGAGACCTATGTATATGGGTCCTGCTACCCATCACTCAGCTACCCGATTTCATGTATGTTTCAAGCGAAACAGGCTCCACAGTTTCCAACTCCTCCCCGTCCTCGGACATCCTATTTGCTAACTGTTGCCCTAGTGATGCAGTGGACAGTGTCACACCTATCACGACTCTCACAATTTTCCATTCTAAACCCAGAAGTAACTTGGTTTACGCAGCGTTTAGTCTAGCCCGAATTGCCCGTGAGATTCAGCAATCCCCCCCCCCCCCCCCTACCTTCCAAGAAAGGTTATATCTCCTTACTACCCAGTCGGACATTATCCTATAGTAGTGTCTATTCGGTGTTTTAACCGATTCTACCCTAAGTTATTTTCCTCTGAACCCAATCTTGCAAGTTCTCCAACACAATCGCAGCACATCGATAGCCTTGAACTATTAATAAACTTTTTGAATAAATTCCATTATATTGTTCTTACTTTACTTTATTTAACACTGTTTCAAAACAATCGATCAGTTTCCATCACATATCTCTTTAACACAATACTAAAAAAAATATCTTTTATTTATAAAATGTTTATTGAAGAATTTTTCATTTATGAGCATTGAAATTTCAACATTTATGATATTTCTCATAAAATTTTATATTTTTTTTCACGGTTATTAAAGAAAAATAAAAAATTCTCTGCTTACGATCACACATGAATGAGTGTAAATCTTTGTTTTTTAGCTTACATACACGATCGGTGAAAAACAAAGAATATCCGTATTATTCATATGTGATAGATAATGAATTAGTTCATTCCCATTAACGCTCTTTTACATAAATGTTTGTACATCTTTTCACGTATGAAAGTTTTCATGTATGAGTGTTCATTTATAAAATTTCTCATAAATAAGATTTCTAAAACACTGCACACGCCGGCATTTGCACATTACAAAATATACCCATACATTCATACGAATACGTACATACATTTATGCGAATGCTTAATGCGAACATTTTTCTACGATCTTTTAATTTATTAAAAATTAGCAAAATTATAAATTATTATATATGAGCACTTGCGCGAAAAACAAAATATTTTCTCATTTATTGACTTTTGAATAGAAAGGAAACAAAAAGTAAATCATCTCACTCATAAATGACCAAAACCAAAGAACGTATGAAAAGAAGCAGAAAAAAACTAAAAAGTACATACTCACACATGATTGAGCAGTGGGCATTTCGGTACTCTGGTTTATTGACTGAATTTTGTATAAACATTTACTTATTTATGATTTATGGCTGTTGTTCATAGTTTAAGTCTGTTCGAAAAGGGCTTCAGTCCTAAACTTACTAGTAAATATTTAATAAACCTTTTATAAAAAGCATGTATTTGTGAATTCTGCTGAATGAAATAATATTATAAGGGATACACAATACTCCATACCCAAAATAGCTACCCATTTCTGAAAACAACAAATTGTTTTATATGTCCCTGTTCAATATTCGTATTGGAATGAAAACATTTGGAATTGTTAAAGTAGTCGAAATCAAAATATTCTTAATTTTGGGTTTGTACACTCCACATACTTTTTTATTATTATTTTAATTTTTTTATAAAAAATTAGCTAGAAATTAAAAGAAAACATCCCACATTTTAATTAATAATAATTGTTTTAAAACTTTAAAGGTTTGTTTATAAAATGTTTATTCTTCTTCAATCCTCAAAAAATATTTTATTCCAAATGAAAGGAAAAAGCATATTAGAAATTTACATATGTATACATACGAGTACATAGATACATATCTAAACTATTTCCACGTATATGAGAATTGTTTTAAATTATCGATAAACTTTCAAAGATAAAAGGTTTAAATGTATATTTTTTAAATGTATATTTTTTATTTTTGCTATATTACTAATAACGCAAAAATGCCCTCAAGCTGAATATAACATAACTTTGGAAATTAATATTTGTGGTAACTGTCGAAGTAGTCGTAATATTTCAAAAATTTTCTGTCATTTTAGTTCTGTTTTTGCATTTTATTCAACTTGAACTAATTTTTTTTCTAATTCTTTCCATTTATCTTTAAGAAATTTAGGAATTGATTATTTTGCCATGCTTCATGACCGTTTCAATTCTTATTGACTTAAGACAAAAGTCTTTAACATATAATGACATCATCTTCGACACGCTTTTTTACCGTTGCGGAATGGCTTTCACCATTTATATTTGCAAGTAAAAGACCAACATTTGCTCTATCAAATGGAATAATATTAATTCTAGATGGGGTAGTAGTTCGTAGCCCAATTCATAGATTTTTGCCATAGTGACTAAACATGAATACATTGTCCTAATTGCAATACGCATCGCGCGAATAGGTTCTTTATATCCTAATATTCATTCAAACTGCGATGTACCCGCTCGTCTGTAATGCATACAGCATCAGCCAGCTCATGCACTTCCATTCTCACATCGTCCAACCGAACTTAGTAAAACACTTTTTGACGAATAATGCTGATTGATGATGCAAAGTTCCCATTGTATTTTTTAACTCTTTCTTTGAATATCAAATATCGCTTTGCCATTTTTGTTACAATTGGCGAAGTTCTCTGCTTGCAATGGTGGTCAAAAACAAATTATAAGTCGCAGCTTACTCCAACAAATTTGACAGTAGTCCAGTAATATAATTTAAATGGAGAAGTAAAGGCACACAACCACAAAAATTATCAAACTGACCTCGTACGAAAGAAATTCAATTCTAAAATTGTGATTTGTTTAATAAAGTTGTTGCTTTTGCTACAACTCGTTTCATATATTCAGTCATTTAAAATTTATAATTTTACAAAAACACTTGGGAAAATATTGGTGGCGCACGCAATGAGCTGAAAAATAAATATGTAACTTCATTTAATATTTGAATAGTTTTTTTTAATAATTTATTATAAATCAATATTATTTGTTGCACATTGTTTTTTAATACAATTTAAAAATAAACAAATAAAAAAAAAACAAAAATGTAAGAATTCAGAAAGAGAAACAATTAAATATTTAGTAACAATTTAATTTCTTGTTGTATATTTTTTATGTTTATTTGCATGTGGTTTATCATTTTTCTTTTTCTTTTTCTTTTTGATTTTATTTTTATTAACTACATTATTTCTGTTTTCACTTTACAACATGATAATAATAGTATTTTTAATTTATTTATAATTTATACAAGTTAAAGTTAATTATTTCTGCAAACAAAACAAATGATTGAGGAAACTGAATGGTGGCAAAAAAGTAGTTGGAGAGAAATATATAGGAAAGGAAGAGAGCTACAAAAGAAATAGTTTTAATATCGGGACTTAACAAAATAAAATAAGTAATCTTAATTTTTTTTAACATTTTAAGTTTTTGTTTGTTTTAATGTAATTATACACTTTAATAATTTATATTTTCTAAAATCGCTCTTATACTACAACACTACACACACTCACTCATAGTGGCAATGAGATATTGAGTCATTTAGCCCTCCAACATTGGACGAGGACGTTTAGTGCACTGATCAATGACTAAACGTGCTATACTTTTAATTTCCTCATACGGACTTGGATGCTCAATTAGTTCATTTAGTATTTGTATGCCATTCTCTTGTTCTACAAGCTGGCAATATTTATCTGGATACACCTAAAGCAAACACGAAAAACAGTTTCTATCAAAAATAATTAAATAAGGATATTCAGATCATACTTGTGTTAGATTTGCTAAAGCCCAGACAGCCCAATGTTGGCACTGTGGTGTCTCATAACAGCGTACTAATCCAAGGATGGGTTCAAAACTTCGATAATTAATATTTCGTTCACTTTTAATATCCCAACGTCTGATGGCATTGACCATACTTATTAAAACCTCATCGCGGGAAGGTTCCTTAATTGTCCACGCTTCTGCACCATCTGAAGCTATATGTGCCAGCACACCAGCCGCGTTGTAACTTACCTAAGAAAAAAAGTTTTTAGGAAAATTTTAATCTATAAATAAAATAAACAGTAACTTTTTCCTGTCTGTTTTTCTGTCTGTCTGTATACCTGACTGTGTTCGCATCACGTAAAAACTACTGGATGGATTTTAATAAAAAATGGAATAATAAAATACATATCTCATTTCTAAGAGAAAGTGGAGAAAAAACAGTGCATGTACGCAATTTTACCGACATGCAACTTTTATATTTGAAAGAGGAATATTTTAACTTTACTGCACACTTTACAGCGCCTTAACACCTTTTACAGAGCTTTATAATAATTTTTAGTATTTTATATAAATTTTAAAATTTTATTCAGGGATGGGTACCTTTATATAAAGGAAAAAGTAAGTCTTAAATTTGGTGTGGATTATTTTCAAAGCAAAATCGAAGAAAATATTGTCAGGACGCTTACAAAGCGTGTGGGCACGGATAGTTTTAAATAAAAATGGTGTCTGTATTCTACGAGCAAAACTCAATAAATAAGACTTTACAAAAACTTTGAAAAACACTTTTTTTGAGATGAATTGATTTTTTTATTTTTCAAAATGTTTCGTAACCACTTATTTTTATAGCACAGTAACTTTCAATGCAACACTACGCCCGTTAACTTTTAATATGACTGGGCTGGAGTCGAGAAAAATGTCTGATAAAAAACTATCACCGAAAGAAAACATTAATAAATACTACAAAGATTCTGCACCATCAATTTGGATGGTTAATAAGTGGTTTATTGTTGTTCCGTTGTTATCGTAAAAGCACAAAACACCTTAAAAGCTCTGGTCGTTCAAAATAGATCGACGCCAGAAACAGTTGATAAAATCCATGGAACAATGAAAGTACATGAGGTGGCTGAGGCTGCAGGAATCTCAGCAAAGTGAATACATCACATTTTGCATATATATTTAGATATGAAAAAATACGGCGATGCACAGAAAGGAATTTATAAAAAAATGGAAATAAATCAGTTTGAAGTTTATAGTGCTTAGGTCAGCATTTTAAAAATAGGATCAAGAATAAGAAATTGTTACAGGATTTAATTTTTCATACATCTGAGATATCCTACTTACAGAAACCTTCTTTGTTTTAATGTCTTAGTGATGTGTGTTGTAGACCTTGTTGTAATAAATAATTGTTGAATTGTATTTCGGCTTATGGTCCCATTAAATAAATTAAATTAATTATTTTGTTGTTTCTTTTTTAAAATTTTATTTCCAATATTTCGACCAACTATGTTGTTTATCTCCATGAAACTGGATAATAAGAATTATTTAAGCAATTATTAAAAATAATCAAGAGGTATTCTTTTTTATTTTTTGTTATGCCTTTACAGGGATAACAAAATTGGAAGTTTTATCCAAACCAGACGATTTTTTATTGTTAATTAATTTACAATGAGCTGATAAGTCAACAAAAGTTGTAAGATTTTCACACTTTTGATAAAAAAAAAATGCTCAGAAAAGACGTTTAGGCATAATAGTGTTATTAATAGTATCTAACATATCCGAAGTGTTTTTTCCTGAAGCGGTACCAGAGTAAATATCTAAAAAGTAATTTTTAAGTATATGTAAAATAAACGGTCTTCTATTCGATTTCCATTAACGTTTATATTTTTCAAGTTTTTATTTTTAAATCCTATTATATTATAAATTTGTCGGTGAGCAGTAGGGCCTGGCTTTATCTGCTACATTTTTTGCTAAATAAGGCAGATTGTTCAAGCTCCACCTGCCTTTTAATGATTATATTTAGTAATTGTATTTGTTTAGACAAGAGTAAGTAATCTGAATTACTTTCAAAATATCTGACTATGCCCGCGACTTCGGCAGCTTCCTTACAATATTTTGATCGGCTTTGCTTTTATAATGCTTTATATATTTACATTATATAAAGGTACCCATCTCTGGGATTACCCAGAAACATATGCTTTAAATAAAATTCTAAAATTATTATAGAGTTCTGCAAACAGTGTTACAAATTTCTCGCTGACAAAAATAAAAGGTACTGCCAAGTTTCAAGTACCAATGAATTTGTAAAATTGCAAAAAGTATCCTATATTTGAATCAAGTACTAAGGTAAATCCTTACAAAATTTTATTAATATTCATCCAGTAGTTTTTACGTGATGAGAACACAGACAAACACAAATTGCTGTTATATACTATTCCATTTCGATTACTAACTAACTGCACCAGCAACAAATTTATCACAAAATATTTCATGTACAGAAATAGTCCTGTTAGATTGGTTTTTTAAGAATTTTCACAAGTTAGATAGGATCTAAAATATATATACTTTATGGTGGTCGAAGATTACAATATTTAATTACAAACGGAATGACAAACTTGCACCATGTCGATTTCGTACCTTAATATTGGGGGTTTTTAGATAATATTGGGTATTTAGATAATATCACTACATATAAAAATATTTTTGCATAAAGACTCTTAGGCAGCGCAATGAAAACTTTAAATAAAGGTAAGAAGTAGTACATTATGAATTCTTCACCCATACTTAAATACGAAAAGTCGCCGATGGAAAATTTTTCATATTCTAGTTAAGCGAACAAAAGGAATTATTATATTGCAAACTCTTTCTCATTAATAAATATTCTTTCTTCCTGAGAATTTTTTATTGCTTTAACCTGACTTAGAGCCGCTTTTAAGGTCCGAGATTAATTTTATCTTCATATTTAAATGGTATTAATATTAAAACAACAAGAAAGAAATTGCGCTTTTTAAATATTATTTACAAAGGAATAAATTTGAGAGAGACATAATTAATAATAGTCACAGCTGTTTATGTTACACATGCGTATGCTGACAGTTTAAATAAGGTTAAACCACCATAATTGCAAAATTAAAGTAAAAAAATAAAAGACAATCAAGTTCTGACTTAATTTCTGATCTCGAACCCAAAAATTGGCCCTTAAGAAACTAATCCATTTACCTTTTTAATGGCTTAAACTGTTTTTTTTTTTATCAGATTGACATACCTCTATGCCATCACTTTCTGATGATAATAGTTCAGCAAAAACTTCAATGAATTTTTGAGTCATTAATTTTGGTCTCAGCCATTTTACTTCGGCTACGTTTCCCAACAGGCCCATCATATTTCTTAGCAGTTCATCACGTTCCCTAAATGCCTGAAAAGAATTATTAGAGAAACACACAAAAAGTTATCATTTAAATATATAAAACATTGACAAAGAAGTTTAAAATAAATACTTACACAATTACTTACATTTAAACATCTCAAAAAATACTCCATACCACGGCCATCCAAAAATCTCTTACAATTAATAGCAGTCTCATCAGTTACATTCCACATAGTTGACCATGCCACTTCCATGACATCATCGAATACCGAACGTGTTAAACGATCTTTAATTAAGCTTAACATAGTCTTAACAAATTAAACAAAAAGGATTAAAATAAAATTATCATTTGGTATAGAAAACACTTACACTAACAACTCCAAGTTCACCCAGAAATAGTTTTTGTCGACCATCGACCTGACAGGCCAATGTGTTTAACAAATATATAGCTATTCTCTGTACAAAACCTTCTTGTTCTGTTTTAGAAACTCCATACAAAAGAATAGTGATAAGTCGTTCATACTCAAATAACTAAAAAAATAATAATATTAGTCGAATAGGATTCAAGAATTAATGTTTAATTTGAGACCTACCACATCATTAGGCATTTGAAATTGTGTTAAAGTAAGGTAACCATTTCGTAGCATTGTATCGTCATTTACGTGCATTTCCATGCCATTGAGTAATGTTCGTATTATGTGATTCCTTAAAGGAGTACCAAATTTAGAGCGATCCCTTCCTTTCACAATGTAAAATAATGTCGCACTAAATTAAACAAAACTCAGACTTTATTGTTACCCCAAAAAACGCATTACAAATACAGTGAACCAACCTCCCAGATATTTGCATGTGTTTAAATTTCAAATGTCTATCCATTGCTGTCAAAACAACATCTAAAGCAGTGTGGATATCTTTGCAGTTTTCAAATCGAAAGAGGTGATATAAATCGTTAAGAACCTTACGAGAAAACAAAAAAATAATGTTAATCAAATGTTAATCAAAATGGAGGAGAAAATCATAAAACTCACTCTTGTAAGTAGAACAGGTCTATCATAGTAGTACCGCGCAGCAGTCAAAACTTGTATTTCATTTGCATCGCCGGCAATCTAAGAAAAAATAATATAAATTAATAGGATTGATTGATGAAATAAGGACTCGAAGCCGATCGAGTTGGAAACTCATTTCAAACTGAAATTGGAAAACTGGACGCGCTTTACTTTGCACTATTGCGTCTTAAGTTGTACACAAGGCAATACAGAAAACCACCATGTACCGGTATTTAACCTCCTACATGGGCACATTTCAACACGGCATAATCGTTGAATTGGTCAGAAGTAAGGACTGTGAGGTCTTGAAAAATATTAGGACACGTCGAATACTTAAAAACTATGTCGAATACTTATAAATAATGTTGCAAGAAGCTAACGATATATGCTATACAAAATTTTAATCTAATACGTTTTTATGAGTCAGGATTCCTAATGAATTAAAATCTAACACACTTACCGACGCCCGTTGTGCCTCGGCAATACTTTTTCAGCTTAGTTTAAAAAATTCTGAATTTAAAAAAAAACAAATGCGCAATAATAATTTATACAACAACAACACATTATAGCCTTTTACACTGACAAACATTTTAGTGTAAATGTGCAACATTGGTTGCAACATTGGTTGCACATTTTCCCACAACCCACATCTACCATCAACTGTCAAATAAATTAAAAGTAAAGAAGCATAATTTTTGGAGGAAAAAAATATTTTATGATTTTACAGGAAATATAAATAATAATAGCACCAATTGTATTTATAATAAGACTAATTGAATATTCAAGTTATAAAAAGCATTTTGGAGGAAGAAGATGTAAGAGTTTTTACTCGATATAAATAAAAACGTAAATAAAAATCATCTTATTGGTGATGCTACTAAAATAATCTTAATTATTACCATATTTCTAGCGATGACACCAAAATAATCGAAAAATGTAAAATGGAACAAACTGAGATAGGAAAACTTGTGAAGATGTTGAATTTTAGCCCTGTATAATTCTTATGGAAAGATGTCAACAGCTTCGTTAATTCATGGTACATGTTGATCAGTGTAAAAAGGCTATAAGTCTCTATTATCCCTGAATATAACGTGACTAGTCTATACATGCATGTAAATTATATTCCATAAGGGACTAGGACTAGTCCAGAGGTAACCCAGGTGTATAAAACATGATCCATTTAACATTACGATGTTCAAGGGGTGGACCCTATAACCCAGCATTGCATTACATGGGAGTAGTTTCAAAACTACTCTATGTCACTACACGATGCAACACCCAGAGGGTTTGTTTTAAATAATTTTCTTCTTCTATTTTTACAAGTCGCCGTTTATGTCGCGCACTTCAGTTCATATTTCTTTTTATTAATAATACTTTTATATTAATTACATACATATGTACTCCTATAATAATTTTAAATTTACCACTTTATATTGTACAACTTAAATTGTTTACGAAAATAAACAATGGATGGCATCAGAGTTACCACTACGTAATCTTTCAACAAATAACTACCTAGTTCTAACTGCACAGCTCTTGGCAACACTTTATGCAATCGTTAAAACGCGAACACTTGTTGTTTAACAACAAACTCTTGTTGAAAAATAACATGGTCCATGACTGCATTACATAGGACCATGTTGTAGCTAGTCCATTTCAGTTACAATGGACCACGTAGCCGAAGATTATCTACAACTATAGTTGTTGTTGCAGAATTCTCTAGAGTAGCTCTTCTTCTTCTTATGGATTGTTGCTCACACAGAGCAACAATGTTGGTGCCAAATGGTAAAAAGCTGCCATAAACACTAGGTTCTTATTTGCAGCTTTTGGTCATGTCCAAAAACGACGGTTAGGTCGAAAACAATGTTGTATTTATTTCAGTTTTTCTGTATGTGGTTATTATTTATTTGTTTGTTGCAAATCCTTCTTTTGTTTTTCCTTTCGTCAAATGTGTGTAAAATTTATTTGTTTATTTTTCATGTGGTTTTCTTGATTTCGATTTTTAATTTATGCAAACAATTTAGGTTATGCACGATAACGTGGCTGATTGATGCAAACACAAATTAACTGTACCACGGTACAGCTAACCGTGGAAGCCAATCGGCCAGTGCGAGAGGGAGACGCAAACCACTTGAAGACCGAGCAACAAGGACGGCCTGATTGACCTTAAACGACAATGACGCGTGAACATGTTCCTCAAGCCAATGCTACTTTACGACTAGAGTAGCTCATGACTAGAGTAGCTCATGCACAGACGTACATAAACACAATTATAAAATAAACATATAAAACAGGCCTGCCAGATCATTCTAAGCATTTTTTTTTCGCCTAAAAATAGAATTCACGCTGGCGAGCGATATGGCAGTCTTACTTTGAAAGCCTAACTGACTAACCTAAACAAGGGCGTAAAGGCCGGGGCACATAGAATTCGTCATACGTTGTACTTTGACGTACTCAACTTTAATCAAAGCAAAAACGGATGAGGTTCACACAATGAGTACTTTGTTGACGGGTATTAAATCAGAAAAGAAAACACTTGAAAATCTTTTTTTTCACCATTTTACTTTATTTAATTTATTAATTTTGTTGCTTTTTGTTTTGTTGCTACCAACATGTCTTAACAAAAGTCAAATTCATATGAAAAAAAAACAGTATTAAAAATAATGTTTTTTATATGAAGCTTAACTTTTGTTAAGACATGTTGATAGCAAATGAAGACGGGGTAATGTGTAATGACGTCTAGCGCCTAGCTCTGAACAAACCTAAATAAGAGCGCAACGTTTTGTAATAAACACTAATGTTAACATATTTTGTTTACTGAAATATAATAAATTAAGGCGCAAAATAGAGATAAAATCGCTAGATAACGCAGAAAATAGCTAAAATGGCACCACTCTTACACAAAAAAAAACAATAACAATTTGTTTGCGACCAACTTCACTATCTAACGCTCTGTCAAAATTGGATTTATCAATGAAATTCACTGAAATTGATTTCATCACTGAAATTCACACACTTGTAACGATAGGAGTCATCTGTTCGACTCCTTAGTCATCTGTTCGATTTTGGGAAAAAGCGTCTTAAATATACGAAATTTTGGATGATCATCAAACTTTATAACGCATTTAGACTAAACTAGAACGGATTAAATTAAAACATAAGTACTTAGTAAAAAAATTACCTCTATAGCTGGTATGTCGTGCCGTTTACAAGCCCAATGTGCTGTATGATATAAACCTAAAAATTGTAACGGCTTTTGTGTCCGTGAAGCGAGACCTGGTATATCTGTGTTTACTTTATGGCTGGATTCCTTTGTTGCCACACCGTTGCCAGCCAAGTTAGTTCCGGATATATCCAAATGTGTTAACTCACACAGATTATCCATTAGCATCTCGAGTGATTGATCTGGCAAATCGTACGTACCATGACCATTACCAGAACTCGATATTGAAATATCTAATGTACGAAGACGTCTTAAACAACATATGGCAGGTAGTTGATTTACGATAGGCCATACGTTAAAGAGTATTAAGGTATGAAGTTTAGGCAGGGTGTCCAATGTCTGAAGACTAAAATTCGCTAAAACACACGAAGTCAAATCTAAGTGTGTTAAATCTTCCAGATGGGCGAATTGTAAACGATGATGTAATACAACACCGTTTAAAACAAGACGACGTAGGTGAGGGCAATTAAATTGAAAATCTACAGGATCTTTATCATTCGGTTCGGCATTCTGTAGCATATGTGAGCCAATACCTAATTCCAGAGAGCGTAGACTTTCACCATAACGAGCAAGCAGTTCATGAGATTGTACGGTAACATTGTCGCAATACCACATGGAAAGTGAATATAGCTTGTGGCGCATAAGTATTTCGAGTCCTACAATAAAATAAGAGACAGGTTTTAAAACTTTTTGTTTCTTAATTTGTGTTTTTTAACAATACAAACTAGAACAAAAAATACATAGAAAAAAACAATACTTTGATGATGTAAATGATTTTTTTTATAAATATTATGAATCGAACATGACTTTTTTCCCAAAATTTTTTCATCGTAAAATAAGAATTTTTCATAACGTGTGTTTTTTTATATTGTCCTAAAATACATACATATTGTTACGTTTTTACTTTACGTTGGGTTCTTTTAATTGCAAAATAAATACACTCTGTTATTACTTTTACTGTAAGTCACTTTATTTATTTAACACCACTGTTCAAAAAATACAGCAAACTGTTAAACACTCTTAAAATTCGACAACTTAACTCTTTGACTTTTAAATTAATACTGTCATACTACTCGCCAGCACGATTCACTTATATAGGTGATTTAAAAGCACCAGAATGTTCTATTCCAGACATATCTGGCAGGTTCGATTGTTATTGCTCTTGTTTTTTGTTTGTGAGGTTGTTTCTTTCTTTATACCTGTTTGTGTGGTTGTTTATTTCTTTATACCTGTATGTGTGGCTGTTTATTTCTTTATACCTGTATGTGTGGCTGTTTATTTGTTTATGCTTGTATTTATGTATGTCGCTGTGTATTTAACTGATGAGTGTTTATTTAATGTGTGTGTATTTGTTTAAGGCGTTTGTTTCTTTCTTTCATCATTGTAAGAAAACAAACCATTAATGTTGTTGTTGTTCGAGAGTATTGTTGTTCAGAGCCTATAATAAATAAATTCTTCTTTCGTAACACTACCCCCTTCTCAAACCAGTTCGTCCCGAACAGACACAGATGTACCTTTTCCATAGTTGGCTAGCCGCTCCAAGTGCACAACTTTCATTTTTGATCTTGGGCTCTGAAACTTCTGCATTCTGTAAACTAAATCGTTTAGCTGCTTTATTACTTCATAAGTTCCATCCCAGTGAACTTTCTTCTGTTGTGGGTTAATCATCGGTCCCTCTTTAAATCCCTCGGAGTTTGCAGTACGTTCAAACTTGGCCTTCATTTTATCACTTGTGGACTCAATCCTCTTACGCACAAATTCATGGAGCTTCCGTACTTGGTTTCGTCTCTGGAGAGATATTTCTCTGTCCACTTTATCCAGCAGACCTGTTGGCAACTTGTGGTCACCCTTCTGCGCCTTACTACATTCTTTACTCGTATCTATGTATACACGTCGCACATTTACGATGTGGTGTCGTTTCTCGTCTTTCGTACTATTACTGCTTTTCTGCAGTTACGCGCTAAATGTCCCTCTTTACTGCAGTTGAGGTATTTTGGTGGAGCCTTTCTCTTATACCCGATTTTAAGTGGTATCTTCACATTTCTCCAAATCATAATTTGCTGACTCATACGCAAATCGATTCCATTATAAATCATAAAGTCGACTCCGATAATTACTTCATCCAAAATATCAGCCACAATAAATACGTGCTCCACACTTAGCCTGCCGATGGATACCCTGAGTTTTATCTTGCCATAGACCGTTGCAAATTCTCCAGTGGCAGTACGCAGTCTGACATAACTTAGCGGCTCCATTTCTCCTTTTACCAAGTCGCGCCTGATTATTGATTGCGACGCTCCTGTATCTATCGTCAGAACGTACTTTTTACCGTTGATGTAACCCAGAGCAGTCAGATTCTTGTTTTCCTGCTGCATGACCGAGATGGAAATTAATGGTCCCACAATTTCGGATTTTGGCCCATTATCCATGATGCTAGCACTTTTTACGTCCAATAGTGGATTCTGGGATGGCTTGTTCATAACCTTGTCATTCTCTGGTGGCGAAGCAGATCTCATTACTCTTTTTGGTGCCTTGCAGTATCGCTGTAAATGGCCCACTTTCCCGCAATTGAAACATCTACTGTATGCCGTTTCGTCCCTAGGCGAAGCAAATCCAGTCTTTCTTGGGGACTTGCAATCTACCTGAAGATGGCCAACTTTTCCGCAGTTGAAGCACTTAGCTTTACTTCTGCATTGGAGTTCTTTCAATACTTCCTTTATCGATTCTAGTAATTGCTTAAGCTCGCCCCTTGTGTTTTTTTCATGCTCAGCAGCAACTTCAACTTTTCGCACTTTGTATGACTGCGGCCTCGATGACTTTTGCTGTTTCTTGCGTCAGCGCATAGGCGACTGTCTCCGGAAACGACGACTTCGGCTCAGCGCACACCGCATATTTTACGTCAGAGTCACGGATACCATTTACAAACGCATCCACTTTGAACTGCTCTAGAAGTGGATGGTTTTTCCCAGGGTAACTCAGATGCACCAAGCGCTCCACTTCCATGGCGAAATCCTGAAGCGTCTCATTTGCTCTCTGCACCCTGCCATGTAGCTCCATTCTATACAGCTCCTTTTTATGATCACCGCCATATTTCCGCAGCTAGTTGGTAGGGTTTCGAGGACTTCTGCTGCAGATCCTTTAAGTGCCAGAATCAGCTCAATCGCTTTTTCTTCATTGCTCCATAGATTTTTACTGGTCACTGTCTCAAACTGAAATTTAAAGACGTTGAAGGGAATGTTGCCGTCGAAACTGGGAGCTTTTATCCTATTTGTGTTTTCAGTCACTACTCGTGCTGGACCTTCTCTTATTTCCAGGCTCATAATTTTGTTTTCAAGCTCCTGCAGCTTTACATCGACATCCTTTACCTGTACTTCGACGCCACTAGTTTCTAAAAGATTCACTTTTCTTTCCAGGCCGGATAGTTTTTCATCGAACCTGCTGTCCTTGATTTCTACGTCATCTACTCGCTTATTGAAGGTCTCAGAAATTTCATGTAGCTTCTCGTTAACTTTTTCTAGTTTCTCACTGTTAGCCCTAGAAGCTTCTTGTACTTCACCTCTTCCTTCAGCTAACAGTTTTTCGCTGTTTGCTCTAGAAGCTTCCTGAACTTCATCTCTTACTTCAGCTATCGCTGTTTGCTCTAGAAGCTTCCTGAACTTCAGCTAACAGTTTTTCGCTGTTTGCTCTAGAAGCTTCTTGTACTTCACCTCTTACTTCAGCTAACAGCTTCTCGCTGTTTGCTCTAGAAGCTTCTTGTACATTTTCTAGGAGCATTCTAGAGTTTTCTCCCATTTTCTCCATCATAGCGGCAAACATCGTATTGAAGTCCATGCTACTTGCTGTTGTTGTTTCACGGCTACATACCTCTGTCACCTCTTTTTCTTCGAACTCATATGCGCCAATGTCCATGCCACGACGCTTGAATTCATCTATAAGCCTCTTCTGCAGTTCTGTTTTGTTACCTGCTGTTGGCAAATCCAGCTTACTCAACTCCTTTTTCAGCTGCTCCACTTTAAGTTCTTCAAATTTCATTTTTTTTTTTAAAGTTATTTTACTTTACAATTTCACTTCTGTCACCAATTGTTACGTTTTTACTTTACGTTGGGTTCTTTTAATTGCAAAATAAATACACTCTGTTATTACTTTTACTGTAAGTCACTTTATTTATTTAACACCACTGTTCAAAAAAATACAGCAAACTGTTAAACACTCTTAAAATTCGACAACTTAACTCTTTGACTTTTAAATTAATACTGCCATACTACTCGCCAGCACGATTCACTTATATATTTGATTTAAAAGCACCAGAATGTTCTATTCCAGACATATCTGGCAGGTTCGATTGTTATTGCTCTTGTTTTCTGTTTGTTTGGTTGTTTCTTTCTTTATACCTGTTTGTGTGGTTGTTTATTTCTTTATACCTGTATGTGTGGCTGTTTATTTGTTTATGCTTGTATTTATGTATGTCGCTGTGTATTTAACTGATGAGTGTTTATTTAATGTGTGTGTGTATTTGTTTAAGGCGTTACTCTTTATTGTTTGTTTCTTTCTTTCATCATTGTAAGAAAACAAACCATTAATGTTGTTGTTGTTCGAGAGTATTGTTGTTCAGAGCCTATAATGAATAAATTCTTCTTTCGTAACAATATACATATGAAAAAATAAAAAATAAGGATAATATGCATAAGCTACTGTATGCTACAAATTTTCTTAATAGTTCACAATTTACGAAATCAGTTCATACTATTTATGTTCCGATTTTTTTCTGTGATGTGAGAGACATATTGAAAATTAAAATACAGTCGGGGCTCAATTAACCGTGATGGCCAAAGATCAGTCTATTGTTTTTTGTTTGCAATGTTTTCAAATTGTTTGCTACGATTAACCGTGATTACCTCTATTATTGGTGATGGCTGAATTTTTTTTTAACTTCAAATTCATACATACAAACATACAATATAATAAACATGAAAACGGGGAATTCCCTTGTTAGCATACGAAGCGTGATAATCTGAAGTGTGATAATTTGCCAAAAGACATTAATGATACAAGTGAGAGCACTCACTGTGAGGGAGATGAACAATTTGAAGAAGTAGTAGGCTCAGAAGATCAAGTGGAAAGTACTGAAGGAAGTCTGGATAAAAATATAAATAAAATAAACATAGAAGATTCTGAAACTGGGCAACAAGAATCAACTTTACAAAGAAGTTTAGGAATAATAAAACAACCAAAACGATATAATTATATGGCTTTAGGACTAAATGCTGAACAGTTTGTCTCTAATACTCCTGTAAAATATGAAGCTATAAAGAATTGTAATGATTCAAGTGAATGGTATAAAGCAATAGAAAAGCAGTTGGACTCAATAAAGAAGAATGAGACCCGGAATTTGGTCACTCGTCCAGAGGGTAAAAGTGTTGTAGATAGCAAATAAGTATTTAGGCGAAAAATGGTCAGTAATGGTAATCCTAGTGAATACAAAGCATGGGTTGTAGCAAAGGGGTTTACACAACAACAAGGTTTTGGTTATCAAGAAACATACTCCCCTGTTGCTCGTATTTCTACATTTTGAATATTACTTGCTGTGGCCAATAAGATGAATTATTATGTACAACAAATTAATGTTAAAACAGCTTTTCTTAATGGATATCTTCGAGAAGAAATTTATATCACTCCGCCTAAAGGTTTTAAATGCGATTCGAGTTTGGTATGTAAACTTAATCGTTCTCTATATGGATTAAACCAAGCTCCTCGCATGTGGAATGACCGATTTAATAATTATATTTTAAAGCTAAAGT
Source organism: Phasia obesa (assembly GCA_949628195.1). Taxonomy (NCBI): domain Eukaryota; kingdom Metazoa; phylum Arthropoda; class Insecta; order Diptera; family Tachinidae; genus Phasia; species Phasia obesa. The sequence continues at coordinate 86,132,110 of OX451217.1, forward strand.
TTGAACGGTCTAAAGACGATTATTGCTTGTACTCACGAAAAACAGGTAATAATGTATTGTTCATATTGATATACAGTGGTGTTCCATAAAATAGAGCCAGTCTCACTTTCTACATTTTACTGTCCTTAATTCACTTGAAGAAACTTTGTGGTCTAACGAATCAAATTTAAATTTATTTAACTCCGACAAACAGCCACTGTATACGAAGGCCACCAAAGACCAAGCGTCTTCCTCAATACCCCATTGGAACTGGGGCTATCGTACGGGTGGAAGAAAGAATGGATTCTATTTTTTACACAAATCTCCTTAACAGTTATGTGATGGCTTACGCAGAATAAGAAATGGATTTGTGTTTCAGCAAGACAATAACCCGAAACACATATCCAAGTGGGCAAAAGATTGGTTTGAAAAATATGTGGTTGAATTTTCAGCTGGCCTGCTCAGTTGTCATTTTTAAAACCACTAAGAACTTGTGGCGAATAGTTAAATCAGCTCTTAAAGGAAAACATACAACTAATAAAGATCACTTGTGGCATTAGTAAAAGGAGGATGGCGTAATATTCCGATTGAGACATGCCTACAACTTGTTGACCCTATGCCAAAACTGTGCTCAGCCGTTATGAAAAATAAATTATATTCCACTAATTACTGAAGTAATTTGAAAATAAATAAATTATATTATTTTACTCATCTCTTGGAATTTTGTGTATTTTAGATAATTGAAGTGGATGGCTCTATTTTTTTCACACCTAAAATCTTGAATTTCGAATGTTTTTACGTATATATTTCATTTTAAGTTTTTTACCAAAACCGGCCTATAGTAATTTAGTTGGTCAGTTGTTCGGTCTCACAAAAATATAAACCTTAAAGTTTGTTATAAAGATTTAGTAAGTTTTTTCTTTTTCGAAATATGTAGTAAAAGGTGGCTCTATTTTATGGAACACCATTGTATGTAGATGATCTTTTACTTGTTGGAAATAATATTAATGAAATTGAAATAGGAAATATTGATATGTATCTAGGAGTTAAAATAATTCGAAATTTTGAAAATTCCGAAATCAAAGTAAATCAACGGCATTTCATAATAAATTGACTTAAACGTTTTGGAATGGAAAACTGTAATGGCGTTGATACACCAATGGAAACAAAATTATCTTTGTCTAAAAATTCTAGAGATAATCTTACAAATGAACCGTACAAGGAGTTAATTGGATGTTTAATGTATTTAATGCTTACCTCAAGACCTGATCTTAGTGGTAGTCTAAATTATTTAAGTCGCTTGCAAAATTGTGCTACAGATTGTCATTGGAATCATTTAAAGAGAGTTCTAAGATATCACAAAAAAACAAGTTACATGGAACTTTTATACGATGCGCACTCAAATGATTTTTTATCTGGTTTTTCGGATGCAGATTGGGGAAATGATGTTGATGATAGAAAATCTGTGGTTATTTAATAAAAGTTTTTGGCTGCTGGCTTACTAAAAAGCAACCCACAGTTTCATTGTCTTCTACTGAAGCTGAATATATAGCACTTTGTATTGCATCATGTGAAATTATTTCAATTAAAAAATTACTCCAAGATTTTAATATTATAATAAAATCTCCGGTTAGTATTTTTGAAGAAAACATGTCATGTATAAAAATTGATGAAAATTCAAATGATCATCAAAAAATATAGACATGAAATACAATTTTGTTTGCGATTTAATTCAAGAAAATATTATTATTAATTACTTTAAAAACCAATTTAATTAATTCAATATGTAGTGGATGCTTGGTAAAAAAATAAAATGGTAATTAGTTTAGCCGCGAAAATCTTTAATGTTCCTAAAACAACACTATGGAATGACAAATGACAGGTATTGTCAAAAAAAAAGTTTAAATATTATTAAATATAAAAATCACCAAAATTTTTTTTTTTATTTGGACCAGCACTCACACCTCAAGTTGACAGAAAAGACATTCGCTGGGAATTTATTCCACATACGAACTGTTCGGGCGAAAAACGAATTTTCCCTATAATGCGTAGTGTGATTCACTGGCAAGTCGACCACAAATGGATGGGCTCTTAATAAGAAGCGTGTTGTACGTAAAAATGCGTGGGTATTGGGTACGATTTCCCTGATTTCATTAGAGCACATTCCATTGTAGTAACGATAAAACAGCGAAATACATACATTTCACATTGCGTCGATGCTCCATTGAGTCAATAGTGTTGGATACCCTATTGTCACCGGTAAACATCTTCGCTCTTTCCTGCACGCGGTGGAGTAGCTCCAAAATACTATTTGGATCGCCGGCCCATACATGAGAGTTGTATTCCATTTTAGGCCGGATATAGGTGATATTAATAGTAAGAAGATCGATCAGATGGAATGAAATATCTTTTACACCGTTTCAAAAAACCGAGGCACTTATAAGCTTTCGAGATTTGAAAAATGTGTTTAGTCTATCGGACATCGCACTGGATTTGCATTCCAAGAACATCAAGAGCTGCTAATTCCTTAATATCTACATCACCTATAGGTACAGATGACGCATCATTTTCAGCACTTTTGTTGTTAAGCATACAATATTGAGTTTTACGACCATTAAATTCTACTCTATTCGCACGACCCCATTCAGAAATTGTGCGTTTCAAACTATAATCTAACACATGCTTTAAGTAATACATATTTATTTATATATTTATATAATATTTTCATAAAGTATCTTAAGTCTAAATTCTTACTTTTATAGTGCTACAGATATGATTTACATACGAGGTCGGTTCAAAAGAAAAGGAAAATTTTTTAATTTTCGCGGGCTGTGTACCGCCATACCATATGACGTCGAAACTATCCCAATGGAAGCGGTCAGAAGTCAAAAATCGAAGAACACACACAAACCTGACTAACCTTTTAAGTTGCCAACAACAAACTACTAATCCAAATTGATTGATAACGCCAACATATAACTAACACATGTGTACCAACATAACAAAAAAAATTTCAATAATCGAATATACAGTGCCTGCGAAAATTCAAATTTGGTCCTTTTATTTTGAACAGACCCCGTACATACTTACATTAACTTTTACATTAACCTTTAAAGGTACTCATATCAGGGTAATTAATCAGAATGTTGCATAGCCATGCTCAAGATTTCCCGTTAGATGACGTAGTTCGCCCATTGAAAGTATTATCAAGTCAGTAATCAATCAACAAATTGCTTCGTATAATTTCGGTCAAAATAGGTATGTATTATGCCAAAATTGGGAACTCACCAATTAAAATCTCAATTATTTTCTAATATAAAGACAGTTTCGTGACGTCATTAATCCAGCATGCGCAGAATATTTTAATTTTATGTGCGTTGGTATAGGAAAAAACAATTTTTGTATTACCCGTTTAAATAGTGATTAAAATTTGTCTTTTTAGATGAGACATTATTATAAAACGATTTATTGAGATAAAACCACATCTTGAGGTCCCGCTTCTGACTTTAAATCTTATAGAGTTACATTTTTTATGTTATTGATGGTTTTTTATGTTTATTATTTCAAATTCATTTAAACTACACTTACCTAAATCGCCATTTTATAATCTTTATTTTTTCATGTTTTAATACCTAATTGGGGTAATAACACATGAATTTTTTTTTTTTTAATTTACTTTTTTTTCTTTATCTTTTATCTTACTACAGATAGGAGTAGATATGATATTGTAATGATGTTTCTTTTATATACAGTTTTTGCAGATCCAAATGTATTGAAATTTTCTAAATTTCAACATATTTAGATCTACATACAAGGGGTGATCCATTTCGAGGTTCCCTACTTTTTTAAAGAAAAAAACACAGAAAATTCAAATTTAATGTAGAATGTTTATTATCATTTGAAAGAAGATTCTTTCGCATTTATTTTTTGAAGATTATGTCTATCAATTGTTGACCGTTGCTACGTCGCAGATGGACTATCCGTTGAGTCCAAAAGGTGAAATTATGCTCATTGAAATGTTCTCTCAATAAATCCATGGATTGATGCGATGTGTGGGAAGTGGCGCCGTATTGCTGAAACCAAATGTTGCCGAGATCACGATTTCAGGCATCAAATAATCGGTAATCTTGGCACGATAACGGTCGCCATTGACGGTTACGTTCGCACCGGCATCATTTTTAAAGAAATATGGACCGATGATTCCACCGGCCCACAAACCACATCAAACCGTTGTTTTTTTCTGGATGAAGTGGCAGCTCTTGAATCTCCTGATCTGTCAAAAAAATGCAATTGAAAAAAGTATCTCTACTTTAATCATCCTATATATGTATGTAGGTTTTACCAAGAAGATTACGTCATCACGCAGATAAAATTAAAATGTCTCCGCAAAGAAAAAGAAAAGGTTTCTTAAACTAAAACAAAAATTTTTCATTTTGAAAAAGTTTTAAAATCGATGCAACATAATAATAAATAATTATAATTTCCACTCCCTTTATAACGAATGCACAACAGTTTGCAAATACCAAGCGATGAAGTAATTGAAATTGTGAAGAGAAATACTTATAACAGAGATATGGTTTAAAATCTGACGTAAGAACTATTTTTATAGCTACATATTTCTGCAGCCAAAGAAATTATAACAAATAATTTCAAACATAGAATTGATAGCTTCCGTTAGACGCCTGAATTAAATGTCAATATGATACTACGATTATGTTGATTCAATAAGTTTTCAATGCTGTAATGTTTAATATTGAAATTAAATTATAGTCAACATAAATTACATGCAAGTTAAAGTCCAACAAAATCTACTTACGGAATTTGAGAAATACAAAAAACTTCACAAACGTATCAAGGATAAAAACAAATTTAAATGTCCTTACTTCACCAGTTGGTAAGTGAGGTCAAACAAAAAAAGTAAGTGTAAAAAAGGTAAAGTGGAAAACATGACACAGATATAATGTGTTCTTAAAAAGAGCTGTTGCTTTTAAATCATTATTTAGAAGATTTTCACATATTTGGAAAATCTCCTTCGAGAAATTTAACTATATTTTGTTGATTTAACTTTAAAATTTCAAATACAAGTTTCACGTGGAATAAGCGCAAGCCCATTTAATATTTAGATATATGCTTCGATTATAGTAAGAAAACTTGATGAGCTCATTATCGACTTGCTATTAAAATTATAAAAGAAGGATTAACCGGTAACATCGGATTAGATGTTCTATCTCCAGACATTACAAGGCAAATTTAATCCGGTCAAAGTCGCTGTTTCAGAAAGACAATGACATTTTTGTCAATGTTTAAGAACAAAAAGATAAAAATTGTAAGTCGATTATATATTTGAAGCCCTATGGAAATTTATTTTCAGTAAAAGAGCTTCAACTATTGCAAAACAATAAACGAAAATTACTCCAACTCAAAAGAAATACATTATTTTTCAACGCTAAATGTATGTAAGATTGCTTAAAAGTTTGACTCCGGCTCAAAGCAATATTTTTATACCAGGATCGTAAAAGTTATAAATTTTATTCAAATATTTAATTTTTAAGTTTTTTTGCTGCTTGAAAAATAATCAATTTTTCGTTTGGATTATTTATTAAGTTGCTAAAAAAAAGAATTTTAATTTAATTAAAAAATATATGTACGGACTCTGGAGATAATTTTTACCGTAAATCAGTTAATATTAGTTTTAGGGCGGAAAAAGTATTTTACGATAACTTGCGTTGCAGGCACGCTATGCAAAACTTGAATACATATAATTTTTTCCTTCAAATATTTTATTAAATCTTTATTAACGTCAGTAATGATAATAATAATGTATCCTTTTGCATTTCACCTTCTTTTCTATTCACCAAACAGTAAATATTTGCACCATAAGTTGCTTCAGATGACACCTTGGATATACTAAACTAATTGGGTTTTAATTCAAAGCTCTACGTACTCCTAGGTCTAAAAATATGTCAAAAATTACGACCTTATTTGTCTTAGGAGCTTTCTCCCGTTGTTGTAGGCAATTCCCCAAAATATTGAGTCCAATGCTAAGAATCTTCAAAATTATCTTTACAGAACTTACGAAAATTTATCTTGTCGCATCATCTAATTCTGGCTGAGGTAATCATTGAGTAGAAATTGTAAGCATAAAAATTGGGAATCTAATTTATAAATATTCAGGTGTTATGCCTATTCCAGGCTTAATTCTAAAATTGAACCTCATTAAGGCTCATCTACTCTTATATGACGGAGTTCGTAAAACTATCACTATTTGCCGAGCTTTTTGAATTAATATAAAAGACTCTATTTTTCGCAAGGAATCTTTAACTGCAAGTTGTAATGTATGAGCAGCACATCTTATAGATTTTATAGCGTGTATTTTCAGATCTTTTTATTTATCATATTACGACCATTGTCGAAATCGTTCAAAATAGAATCTATTTTAATGCTAAGGTGTATTTTATTTTTCTTTCTTTTTTTGTTAGCTCAACTAACTAAAAAATTTTATTACCATCGTAAGGCTTTACGTAGCAGTATCCATTTTTAAGCAGACAATTGTCTTCGTCAAGACATTTCGAATATCATTTTAAAGCAGTAAACGATTTTGAAAGCTGCAAAAAAAACTTCTATACCTATCAGCTGAAGAGTAGCAAAATCAATAAAGATGTAAACTCATGCGTTGATCCAGAGGAAATAAGAGATAGCCTTCAAAAACCTGGATTCAAGGTCAAAAGTGTAGATAATCTTAGAAATCGAGAGCATGTGCCTCAACCACTTTTTCAAGTTGAACTGGAACCTGGTGAAAAAAACGAAACGCACTCAATATACAATCTGAAATATCTACTGCACCGCAGAATTACACATAAACGATCAGGACCCGTCCAGTGCCTAAATTGTGGTGGAAATCATACTGCTAACTACAGAGGTTGTCCAGTTTATGCTATGGTAAGAAAGTCGACTCAAAAATTAAAACCTCCTCCTAAGCAGCAACAATATCGATCAAATGCTCATTATCCTCAGAAAACCCAATCAACAGTTCAACATGTTTCATACACGAATATGTTAAAAACCAATCATATTTCAGTACATAAAGCGCACTCAGAACCAAAAGAACAAATACCATCTGTTAACTATAACCGTCTTGAAGCGACTATTGAGACGTAAGTGCATTAAAAAATCAGGCAGTGCTTAAAAAACCATGAACTGTTTAAAAATATGTTTCTGGAACGCAAACAGCATTCGCCAACGCAAAAATGAACTCTAGTACTTCCTTAAGAACCAACAAATTGACATTTAACAAAAAATAGTTTTTTTAAAATCAACGGCTATATATTATATGACACTAAAGACCCCCGTGGCAGAACAAGGGGTGGTTCAACAATACTAATAAACATCATCTACTGTGTGATTTTTGTGAGAACTATCTTCAAGCAACAAAGAGAAGAAGAATATCATAAAAGCTTCGTTATTTCTCCGATTTATTCACCTCCTAGATTTCAAGTATCAGAGAGTCAGTATAGCCAATTCTTCAAAACACTAGGTCCCAGTTTCATAGCATCAGGCGATATAAATTATTTATAGTTTTTCTAAAAACAACAATATAAATCAGAAACTAAGTCTAAGCTCATAACAAATGCATTAAATTTTAAAAACTTAAAATAAAAAATGAAATGAATATAAATGCATTACTCATTTATGTTCTGGAGCGTTGAAAACCACTCTAAGGATATTTTGAATTGAATTAACCAGGTGTGTGTGATGCCTAGGATGAAATCTTCTCTCACTCCACTTTGATGTAGTTGTTTAGCATTGTCTTATCAGTTATCATTCGCTGACTGCTTTTTCTTTCCAATAATTTTTTTTTGCATTTTTTATTTATTGTATCTTCAATATATTTTTAACCATCAATAATTACTCATATATTAAGTAAAAAAAAAAGTTAAGTCCAACCAGTTCCCAAAAAATTTATGTTTCACGGTTGCTGTTATTTGTGGGTCATCCTTCTGATATACGGATGAGAGAAGCAGTTTCCCTCCTTCTTAGTCGAATGTAACCAGGTTCATTTAGTATGTTACGGGCCAGCGGAATCGGATGAGTTTCAAGCTTCTTTAAATACCTTGTGCTATTTCTGCTTTAACTGATGGCACGTTTAGATCTTTATGGATGTTTGAGTTTTTTATATACCAAGGAGCAGATGTAATCATTCGAAGAATTTTATTTTGGCGCCTTTGTATTTTTTCTACATTGCTATCTGAGGCAGTGCCCCATAATTGAATACCCTTTAACTACTGAGGTGGTGGTAAATTTTAGCCTCTCTTACTTTGTTTTTTAATTTACTATCTTCATTTGAGCGCTATCAATTTTGTTCTCTTGGTATCTTCTCGTAATCGTAATATTATTATTCAGTTGTGTTTTGACCAAAGAGAACCCAAGAGGTGAAACGGCGTATAAACAGGACGGCAAAAAATACTAATTAAACCCGTCTCTTTCACACGTTGATTAGTTTTCTTTTGTGTTATTTCGTAAACATTGGTTTTCTTTTGTGCTATTTTCATTAAATATATTTCTCAAGCTTATTTCACAACACCAAAGAGTTTTGATTGTTTGTTTTAATTATACTTTGTTGTTGAATTAATATTTTAATGGACAAATTAACTTTTAAAGTTCAAAAGTTTACAAAGTTTTAAACAACGAACACGCTTTAAAGGAAAATTTTCAAAATTTCTAGTTTTTGTTTTGTTTATTTTTCCGATGTTCGTATAAATTTGTTACTATATTTGTCTCTTTCTTGACAAGCTTAGGAAAGTCTGATTATAGCAATTTTCATCAATCACTATTTACATATCTGTGTACTTTGTGGTTTTGACTATCGTGGGTAATGTAACGAGTGATTTTTTAAGAGCTTGAGAAATTTTTTTTTTAAAAAAACGCATAAAATTTGCAAAATCTCATCGGTTCTTTATTTGAAACGTTAGATTGGTCCATGACATTTACTTTTTGAAGATAATTTCATTTAAATGTTGACCGCGGCTGCGTCTTAGGTGGTCCATTCGGAAAGTCAAATTTTGGGCAACTTTTTCGAGCATAAATAAATAAATAAATAAATAAATAAATAAAGGCGTCAAATCGCATGATCTTGGTGGCCAACTTACCGGTCCATTTCTTGAGATGAATTGTTCTCCGAAGTTTTCCCTCAAAATGGCCATAGAATCGCGAGCTGTGTGGCATGTAGCGCCATCTTGTTGAAACCACATGTCAACCAAGTTCAGTTGTTCCATTTTTGGCAACAAAAAGTTTGTTAGCATCGAACGATAGCGATCGCCATTCACCGTAACGTTGCGTCCAACAGCATCTTTGAAAAAATACGGTCCAATGATTCCACCAGCGTACAAACCACACCAAACAGTGCATTTTTCGGGATGCATGGGCAGTTCTTGAACGGCTTCTGGTTGCTCTTCACTCCAAATGCGGCAATTTTGCTTATTTACGTAGCCATTCAACCAGAAATGAGCCTCATCGCTGAACAAAATTTGTCACATTTGAACATTTCGAACCGAACACTGATTTTGGTAATAAAATTCAATGATTTGCAAGCGTTGCTCGTTAGTAAGTCTATTCATGATGAAATGTCAAAGCATACTGAGCATCTTTCTCTTTGGCACCATGTCTGAAATCTCACGTGATCTGTCAAATACTAATGCATGAAAATCCTAACCTCAAAAAAATCACCCATTATAAGCGGACATATTGACATGCTGGTGTAAAAATTACTACTCGTCCGGGCATACGTATTTTTTTATTGGAAAATTTTTTTACTCCCACATCAGAAACAGCGTAAGTATTTAATGTAAAATAAAATACCACTTCTCAGGTTTAGCGTTAGATTTTCGTGGAATCATTTTGACCACTCCTACAGTGAATTGCAATTTATTTTTATAGACTATTCAAGCAAACTTAATGACTTGGCAATAGCAAAATTTCTGGAAGACGATAACCATTTTAGTGATGTTGATGATGAAATTGCTGACCCAGATATTTGCATTCCAGAAAGTGATGCGGATGATGAAATAAGCATAGAAGATGATGCAAGCAGTGAAGTTAATGTTTCCGGTGAACATGTCATTGAAGAAATAGACAAAAGTATTGAAAGAGGAAATGGAAAAGACGCAATTGAGTCAAGGACTAAATATTTTTATGGAAAAAATGGGTATAAGTGGTCAGCAAAAGAACCATCACGGTGCATTAAAACTCCACTGCATAATATTATACGTTTGCCAAAAGTTTTGCATCAAAATCCCGAAGATGGAATAATTGGGTATTGGTCAAGATTTTTTGATAGAAGTATAGAAAACCTAATCCTTGAGCATACAAATGCAAAACTAAAGGCAAAATTCGAACAATTTCAAAGAAGTGAAATGAAAATTCTTGATCTTATTGAATTGCGAGCATTCTTTGGTATTCTTATTTATTCATCCGTTTTCAAATCTAACCACGAAGACACACGACACATTTTTGCAACTGATGGAACGGGCAGACCAATTTTCAGATCGACAATTCCTATGTATCCTTAGCTGCTTAAGATTTGATGACTTTACCAATAGAAAGCAACGATTATTGAAGGATCAATTGGCTGCCCTTTCTGAACTATTCAACAAATTTATAGAAAACTGCCAAAAAAAATTATACGATTGGTACCCATGGGTGCAGCGATGAAATGTTGGTGCCGTTCCGCGGCAAATGCAAGTTCAAAGTATACATGCCGAAAAAGCCCGCAAAATACGGTATTAAGATCATGGCGTTAACAGACGCTCGCACACAGTACCTTTGAAATGCTTACATATATCATGGCAAAAATTCTGACGGAGAAGGTCTGACAAACGAAGAAAAAACTCTACTAATACCAACACAAGCAGTAATACGACTATGTAAAATTTTAGAAGGAAGTAATAGAAATATAACTGCTGACAATTGGTTTTCGTCAATGCAAGTCATAGAAGAATTAAAAAAAGACAACTTACTTACTTAGATACACTCTGGGGGGAAATACCCCCAGAATTTCAACCCAATAGAAACAGACCAGTTGAATCGTGTTTATATGGGTTTACCAAAGACGTTACCATTCTTTCATATGTGCCTCATAAAAACAGAGCTGTTATTTTATTATCTTCTATGCATCAAAAAAAAGAAAACGATATTCAAAGTGGAAAACCGTCAATTATAGCAGACTATAATAATACAAAAGGTGGAGTTGACGAACTTGACAAAAAATGTAGCATATATTCATCTAGTCAACGTACACGACGCTGGCCACTTGCAATTTTTTATAGATTATTGCATATAAGTGCTGCAAATGCTTATGTTATATATCAATCTTGTGTCGAGTTTGATCATAAATCGAGGGCAGACTTTTTGAAAAATCTAAGCCGGCAATTGGTTTTACCGCATTTACAAAGGCGACATCATAACCAACTACTGCCTAAGTTACTTCGAGACAATATAACTATCATCTTAGGACCAGACTCCGTAGATCCCCCTCCAGTAAAGCCGACTACAGTTACTAAGAAGTTATGCTACATTTGCCCTAGTAGATTAAAGCGGAAGACTACACATGTTTGCTTGTTTTGTTCTAAGCCTATGTGTATGGGATGCAGTAAACGCGTATGCAGGAATTGTGCAGATAAGGAGTTTGACGAGTAAAATAGATTGATCTCAATTTTTTTTTCGAATGTAATTTTTGTTTCTTTTTTTTTCTATTATTAATGTATACATCTGGCTGTGATAAAGTGCCTTTTATGTTCCAGTTTTTTTTTTTTTTTTTTTTTTTTGTTTGTACACATTTTTTCAAGTTATGTTTGTACTGTTTTTTTAGTTTTAGAAAAGTAACTATGAAATAAAATCCTTGTTTTGTTTAACTAAAGTTTCGTTTTTTTTTATTTTATTAATTTAGAGATGTATTTTCTTATTCCAGTTAAAAAGAAATAATTAAAAAAATATTTTTTAGCAAAAATTTTTAAAAATAAAATGGGGTAAAATTTACCACCACCACCGGAACTACGCCAAAATATTTCACCTCAGTAGTTAAAGGATACCATAACACCAAATTGGTTTTAAAATTGACTTGTACAATAAAAGCTTGCAATCTAATGCGAGAGTAGAATTTCTGGCAATAAGCCAGTTTAGTTGGACAGCTTTTAGCTTCATTTGTGTTAACTTTGATTCTATGTGGCGTTTCCATGTAAAGGGCCGGTCAAGATGTATGCCGAGATATTTGACGTCTGAAAGCTGAGGTATCGTTTGGTTATTTATCCGAATAGGGGGCCAAGATTCTCTACGCAGTGTGAAAGTTATGTGAGTACATTTTTGTTCATTCACTTTTATTCTCGATCTCTTCAACCATTTTTCTAAATTAAATATATATTCTTGTAAATATCGTGATGCTACTTCGGATCTTTCATGAATGCTCAAAAAAACTTTTACTCGGTTACTAGAAAGCATGTCTGAAGTATACAATAAGTATAAAGAGGGAACCAATATACTACCTTGGGGAACTCCGGCTTCGATTGGCTGGGGTGAGCGCAAATTCCGTTTTAGCTTATATATTAGGCCTTCATGCCAACCTTAGCGAATGCTTGAGAAACGTCGCAGAGCAGTATTTTCTCTCTTCAAATGCCTTCTTAACAACATTGACTAACCTGTGAGTTTGTTCGATCGTACTATGTTTTTTCGTGAAGCCGAATTGATGGTTTGGAATACATGTCGCTTAGAATAGGGTTTAGCTTAGTTATTAACATCCTCTAAAATAGTTTTGACATATTAGATAAAAGGCTTATAGGTCTGTATGATTTAATTTTTGTGTGGTCCTTTCCTGGTTTAGGAATCATGGTAATCAAGGACACCTTCCACTCAGTGGGAAAGTACTCAAGACGTAAAATGGCATTAAAAATAAAAAGAATAATTCTGCGACCTATACGAGGCAACTCAAAGAACATCTTGTTACTGGTTTTATCAACGCCAGGGGCTTTTTTGCTGTCTATCCCTTTCCGTCCCTACCTACACAAATGTGTTGGTAAATTTTTTCATGGGATGAAGAGCATTTTATTTGTTATTATCTAGACCAAGTGAAATCTCAAGGCATATATGTGTATATCCTGTTTCTAAGGACATCAACTTTGTATGGACTTAAAAATTATATATATATATATATATATATATATATATATATATATATATATATATATTTAATTTTACCTATTTTATAATAAAAATTTTATTGACATCCGCCCAATTTTAAAATTGCTTGGGACGGAAAGGGTTAAGTCCGTTATTGCCTTTTCAATATCACCAAATTCAAATTTTAGTGGTGTTACAACACTAGCCTCGACAATTGGTAACTTAATTATATCAGTCGATATATTTGGGGTAAAAAACCCTTTTCAAATGTCCAGCAAATAAATTGCCTTTTTCGGTATCACTCCTTGCCCAGCCTCCAGATGAAGTTCGCAAGGGAGGTTTACGTAAGACTGTCCTTTTAAGATTTCTACCAGCGCGCCATAATGAATAATCTGATTGAGGAGTTGCGTCTAGGTCTCCCAAATAATTTTTCAGGCATGCTACTCTTCGAGACTCCAGCATCTCTTTTAGCCGGTTCTTGCATACTTTAAGTCTGTTTTGAGTTGCGGAGATCTCTTTGATTGCCATTCTCTACGATTTTTCCTTTTTTCAGCCAAGTGCCGTTCGACATCTACTAAATAAATTTGATTGTATCTAGCTAGTTGTCAACAATAGTTGAATATTGGGCAGCTGATCTAAATCAATAATACTTCGCTCTACGTCTTTTTTTATTTAGATACTTAGATACTTTCTATAATTCAACCAATTAATGCTTGTGCTAGTCGTTGGTGATACGATATTTTGTTTGTGCCATATATAGACGATAGTGGGTTAATGATCTGAGGATAATTCAAGTGACGCTTCAACTTTAATCGTTTCTCTTGGAATTCCCTTAATCACACCAAAATCAATAACATCAGGTATTTTTTTCCGATCACTAGGCCAATAGGTGGGTTGTCCCCTCGACATCACATTCAAACGCATTTTTGAAATTCTGTTAAACAAAACACGACCTTTTGGAGTTATTAGGCGTGATCCCCAAAACGTATGTTTAGCGTTGTAGTCGCCTGATGCTATGAAACAGGGACCTAGTGATTTGTAGAAATCGCTATATTGACTCTCTGATATTTGAAATCTAGGAGGTGAATAGAACGAAGAAATAACTAAGCTTTGATGAAATTCTTCAAAACAGATATTTGTTGCTTGAAGGTAATCCTCACAAAAATCACACAGTAATATGACCATAGGTGCTGTATTGGATTCATATTTTAAGATTATAAGGAAGTAGGTAGCTTTTTCGGCACATTATATAGAAGCTATAACCTAACGACGTCAAAGGCCGCTTTAGGTAGTTGCTATGTTAAAAGCAAAAATCGGTAGAAAGACAAAAATTTTCAGTATTTTGCTTTATATTTGTCATCAAAATATCAAAGTAAGTAAATCCGTCCATTCTTGAATCCATGAATTTAAAACTGCCTACTACACATTAAATGTAAACAATTTTTTAAATTAAAATTCAATAATAAATGTTTAGAATTGGAGCAATAATTTCGGTACAGGAAGAAGAAACAAGAAACATTGATTTGAATTTGAATTTGATTTAATCCTTTTGAGATATCCGATATATTGTAAATGACAATTCCACATTTTTATTTCTATTTTTATAAATTTTTGTTTTAAATTCATGCAGCATTACATGGTAAATAAAGCTGCATTTAGATATGTTTAATGCAAAAATTTTGTTCAACAAAATTAAAAAAATGTACAAAGAATATGTTAATGAGATCTTAACAACAGCTCATAAATTAAGAGTAGCTGGTCTTAATGTGGATGAAGAATGGTTAGGTTCTATAATGTTAACAGGCTTGCCGGATGAATACAATGCAATGACAATGGGAATTCAAAGTTGCAGAATTAAAATTTTTACAAGTTGTTAAAAAGGAACTAAAAGATGTACGATTCGCCGGCCAGAAGTTTTTTAAAAATAAAGGTCCTAAATGCTACAATTGCAACCAATATGGGGACACATTGCAACGAAATGTCCTAATAAATCAACGAAACCTAAATCCAGTAATAATAGAAGCTACAGATTTGCCAAAATGCCGCCCTCACAACCGTAACGCGTTATGTTCACATGACTTCTGAAGAACACCTGCATGATAAAGCGAAAATGTTGACGGTTAATGAGCATAATGTCATGTTAGCAAAACTGTTCCTCCTGGTATGTCATCGAAAGGGGCACCCGAACTACCAACTGACAGAGTTGGATCCTCCACCGAGTCATGTCAGGAGAGACCTTTACGATTATGTGAATGACATTCGACAACATCGGAATGCCATAGGTTATGACAACTTTTATATAACAACTAGGCAGCATTCATAGAGTCAGTGGAAAACGCCATAAATTCCCACTGTGTAAATGTTGTTGGGAGGCCGTCCCCTACCTATTGCAAATGAAGAACGAAACATGCCATGGAAGACCATAGTAGCATTGGCACAACTCAGATCGGGGCTGTATACCCGTTTAAACTCTTACTGGTCTATAACACTGTGCTAGTTCAAAAACGTAACAAGCGGGGCACCCGGCGGGTAAAGTTAATTCAAGTACGAGTAGATTAGCTCTCGTTTAAAAAATAATTAAGATTGAAAATTATGGTTCCAAGTACCTAAAATAAACAATTTTTTTAACATTTATTTATTTTAAATCAATATATATTGTTTGAAAAATCATCTCATTGGTGAACATGCGTCCAAAAGAAATTACTTTTTTTGGTTTTGGATGATTTTTTATACTTTTTTCGCAATACATCTCAATTTTTGAATGTTGAATTTATTCTTATTGAAAAAATGTGTGAATTTGACAACATTTTATGAAACAACATCAATTTTCATTTCCTGATTCTTCTATATCGTCATCTTCCTCTTGCAAATTCCAACAAATGTCACCTAAAAGTGAATGTAGCTTTTTGCCACTATACCAATGTTCGAGCCTTGCAGTCACTGTATGAAAACGTTCGCCATGTTCATCGGATTCAGCTGGTGATTGTTCGGCGAATTTTTCTATATGGTGATGCAAACAATGAATTTTTAATGACATTCGATCGTGTAATCGGTGAAATGCATTCAGCATGTCTTCAATTAGTATACGCCAATTCTCTGATTGATGAATTCCGAGAAGATTCTCAATGACGGCTTTCACGCAATCCCATGCCACAAGTTCCACATCACTCAGTGCATTATTAAATGCCTGGTCCTTCGTCAATCGTCGAATATCCAGACCATTAAGTATTCCTGTAAATAACCATAATAGGATATGAAATATCAATTGGTCAACATTAAAAATAAAATGGATTGGAATTTATACCTTCTTTTATTTCCATGCCACTTAACCGTGGAAAAATACGACACAATTCGTAGAATGCATTTCCATTTGGGTTCAATGCTTTTATAAAAATTTTAACCGTTCCTAGTTTGATGTGGAGAGGTGGAAGAAAAACTTTTTCGATTGGCACTAATGGAATCTCAATAATATTGTTTCGTCGTAATCTGATTTGCTCACGTAATGGCCAGTTCCGTGTATTATATTGGTCACCACAAAACGGGTATCCCATAGACACATAAAACACATATTTTTGGTGTAGCCAAATTGCATTAATCGTAAAAGAGCCACCACTTTTAAGTCAGCGCATATGTTCCACATATGGTCTTCATATTTTACTAAGTCGAGAAATTTTTTTTAGTGATGCATATGTTTCTTTTGGTGCACAGCGCAATCGGAACTGAATTTTTTGAATTGGTGACTTGTAACAGAACCGCTTTCAAACTGCTTTTGGACGAATCGATAAATAATCGCCAATCTTCGGAATCATATTCATTTTATATCGTTAAAATCAATCCGCGCATATCAATGCAATAAGCTAGTGAATTAATCTCAATGGATCTGAAAAAATTCGTAAATCGTCGATGACGTTTGATTTCTCCGTATATCCGAACATCTGGTGCCAAAATATTCGCTTGCTTTAGATCCTTTGCCAAAAGAATAGATTGCCGCTGCGATAGTTTCAAGCGTCGTACCATAATATCCAAACGATTTTGCGTGATTTCAATGTGACTACACGGCACAGTGACATTTGATGGTTGATACACCGACACACTTGTTTCTATGGTTTCAACAGATTTAAATATTGATGGCATATATTGTTCGGTTGGGATTTATCTTTGCGGAACAGGAATTTCATCTGAATGCGGCAGCGGCAATTGAGAATATGTCGTTTCAGTGTATGCTAAGGATCCACTTTTTCTTCTGTTCATACCTACGACATGAATCACACACGCATAACATTTAGCTGCATCATGAACTTCAGGATATATCCATATCATTGGAACGGCAAATGGCATGTCGTCGCCAGAATTTTTCCATTTATTCAAACGATACATGGTGTCCAAACCACACCACTAAGAACACTTTGTGAAAAATATTGTTCATACAAATCACCGATTTCAAAACTAATTTTGCGGGTACTGGGCATAATTGTAAATCGTCCACAAACATAACAGAAGTTATTTAACTTTGAACACTTTTCCATTTTTGATATTTTGAAAAAAAAAAATATTTAAAAAGCCGATTGAAATAATTTAATTTATTATTACACTACATAATCGTTATCTTTTTACAAAGATTTTGTTTACACAAACTACTACGTTTATTACCAACATCTCCAAACAAGTAGACGCATTATTTTTTTTTTAGTTAAACCCCCTACAAATGCAGTGCATTGTTTTGATCATTAAAATAAGAGAGGACACTTGGGGTACAAGTTTTCCCTCATTAAAAAAGTCAAAAAATCCCGATATTATTAACATATAAATTATGTTTTTATCATTATTTTTACAGTTTTTAATGACCACGCCCACTAAAAAAGGGCGGAAAAACATTTTCATCGGTGAGATGTTTTTTTGATCGATTCAAGATGTTTTTTCGATGGATATATGTATATGGATTTAAAATCAATAAATGGTAAAATATTTGGTTTTTTAGGTACTTGAAACCATAATTTTCAATCTTAGTTATATTTTAAACAAGAGCTAACCTAAAAAAAACGGTTAGCACCACAGGATTCAGCATACTCGAATTAGGTTTACACAACCGGGTTCCCCGTTTGTGACTAAAAAAAATGTCCGATTCGAGAACAGTGTAATTAATGACACCATTCTTGATGTATGTGCTGCATGTGGCTTAGGTGTCCATTATCTTTTCAAATCCAACCTCACTAGAACCTAGTGCTCTTTGGCCCATCCACTTAAGGTGGAACAGTTACTGTGTTTGGACCTAGCCGAGTTGGATGAACAGAGCGAAGAAAAAGATTAGATTTTTAATTTAACATACATACGTGTAATTACAGGTCGCGCTGCTACAAAAACAAAAAAATTGTTAATTCAATACTCGGATGCTTTTCTGTTTGAAAATTAGATAAAAGTACTTCGATTCTGGAGCAACAACACATATGTATGTATTCGAACTTGAGATTTTTCAATGAAAATTTTCAAGTAGAGATTGCTGAACGGTGTAGGTAAAGTCAATATGATAGCGATGGTTTGCAAATTAAAAGAAGATAATTATTTCCGAGAATTTCTTTATATTCCCAATCTTTACGTAAACTTATTATTAGGGTTTGGGAAACGTGAATTCCCGGGAAAAGCTATAAACAATTTCCCGGGAAAATTTTTGGTAATTTTCCGGGAAACGGGAAATTTAAAATCATGAGCACTTTAAAGAAAATTTAGTGGTGTTTAATTTTAAATAAGCATTTCTTTTGCTATCACACAAATATTTGATGGTTATTGTGCTGAATAAAAAACAAGCATTTTTCAATTTGTAATATTTCTAGAAACTTAAAAATATGTTATAGATCGTACAAGACAAATTGTAAAACCATTTGAAAAGTCCTCTAAAAACAGCATGTCTCATGTAAAAACAAGATAAGTAGGGTTGAAACGATTCAATCGTTTCTTAAATCGAAGAAAGCAATTAAAAAAGTCTGATAGATTTCTATTGCGTAGAGTTATAGGTTACAGAATTTGTTTAGATTTTTGAAAATTTATTGGCCGTTTTAAATCCCATTATAGTTGCAGTAGACGCCTTCAGCCGCAGAGGCACATATTTGTTAATAGCAGATGTTATTATTCAGACCCTCTACGAGCAGTCGAGAGTAGACTTAATAGACTCTTTCAAAAACGATAGTTAGATAGAAAGTGGTGAAATTGCTGATGTGCAAAAAAATGTCATAAAACTTTATTCAGCAGAATTGCTCAACAGATTATAAGCAAGCCACTCGAATCTGTAGAACCGTCAACTAGCAGTTGTGTTGTTAACGAAACGAACCAACTTTTAAAGAGAGACTTTCGTAACAAAAGCAAGGAAAAGATTGTCCAGTGATTTGTTAAACGAACTAACAGTTCTAAAATCATATTTTGTAAGAAAATAATTATTATTGAATACTTTCAGTATTGATAAATATTTGTCACTTATATTGTTTTTTTTTGTCATCTGAATTGTTTTTAAGTTTTATAAACTGTTAATACTAATAAAACTATAAATTTTTAAATACTCTTTCGGTAAACAAAGTTATATTCTTTAAGAGCTGTTTTCCCGGGAATCCCGGGAATACGAATATTTTTTTCTTGTTTCCCGGGAAGTTAAAAAGTCCGGGAAATCCCAAACCCTACTTATTATAAATTTCAAAAATAGTAGAAAGTGGTTATCAAGTTATATTTAATCAAAAAGGATGCAAGGTTTTAAACAACGCTCGTTATGTTATTGATGCAGGTGATCTGGTTAAGGGCATGTTTAAATTAAACATAGCGAGTAATATCGAAAGTAAAATCTCAACAACACAGTTTATGACAGGTATGTCACGTAAACGACGAAATTTTAAAGAGTATGAGCTTTGGTGCAGCTATTGGAGTCAATTGTGAGGTAAACAAATAAAGCTGTATTACTTGCTTGAAATGAAAACTATCAAGACATCGGCAACAGGAGTAGCTGAATTATTAGCATGTATTAGGCATGCATTAAATCTTTGTGGACATATGGAAGTATTGTCAATTATTATTGGCGATTTTACCAGAGAAGTGTTTGCCTATTTTATTAAAACTAAAGATAAATTGAAAGATAAGTTTGTAGAATTAAAAAAGTTTGTTGAAAATCAAACTGGAAAAGGAATTAAAGCTATAAGATGTGACAATGGAACTGTTTACTGCAATAACAGATTGAAGAACATTTTTAGCCAATGCGGAATTGAGTATAAAAGGACAGTGCCTTATATGCCTCAACAAAATGGCTTGTCAGAACGTCTGAACCGAACAATTATAAGAAAAAGATGTCTTTTACTTGAATCCGGTCTAACGAAAAAATGCTGGGCTGAAGCGGCAAATAGAAATTAAACCGCACTTCCTGCAAAAAGTTAAATGATGTTACTCCTGAGGAAGCATGGCCAGGATATAAGGTCATAATACATATAGCGAAACAGAAAAGCAAAAAGCCTAATGCTATAGCAAGAGGTAACTTTTGTATCTTACTGCGCACAATCAAGAACTTTTTGTTTTTACGATCCCACTAGAAACGAAGTCGAATTGCGTAGAGATGCCTAGTAATCATTCTCAATGCTTTATATTTTTTTTTTATGCGCTAAGCATTCACGTGTAGAAATGCACGCAAATATTTATTATTATTTATTATTAGTCAATAGAATATAATCCTTACAGACTAGTTACAATAATTCTTAAAATTAATGGAATAAATGAGTTAATTATGAATTAAGAAATACGATAATTTTATGCTTTATTACATTTATATTTAAAGAAAAATCGATAAATTGAAACAAACAAAAGAATAATTAGCTCTACACAATTTAATAAAAATAGGATGATAATAATGACGTGTATTACGACAAGGAAAATTAAAGTTAACAGAACTTAATAGGAAATCACAGCTAATATTACCATTGATAAGGTTCAACATGAAAGTAACATTTAACATTGTACGACGACTTTTAAGAGTAGGCAGTTTTATTAATGCTAATCTACTTGAATAAGAAGGGAAATTTGTAGTGTAATTCCAATGAAAACCACGTAAACAGAACAATAAGAATTGCTTTTGCACAGATTCAATACGAGCATTGTGAATGTTATAATAAGGATCCCATATAACTGATCCATATTCTAAAATAGGTCGAACTAGAGACATGTAGAGTTGCTACGTAATGTATGGATCAGAAAACTCTTTAGCCCAACGTTTTATGAAGGCAATAGTACTTCTAGCTTTGTTTACAGCCATAGTAATATGAGAAACGAAGTTTAATTTGGGATCTAGTAATATTCCAAGATCAATAAATGAATCAACCAACTCCAGTTGATGGCCTCCAAAGTATAGTTTGCGGAAATGTAATTATTTCTGGAAAAACGCATGCATTTACATTTTTTTAAATTCAGTTCCATCAAGTTGATGTTACACCATAAAAAGAAGTTATTAAGATCATTCTGAAGATGAACGTGATCAATAAAGCGATTAAAAGAGTAAAAAATTTTCACATCGTCAGCGTACATTAATATATTTGTGTAGTTAATAACGGTAGGAAGATCGTTTATAAACAGCGAAAATAAAAGTGGTCCAAGATGACTGCCTTGTGGTACACCGGATGAAACATATATGTATTTAGAAGTACTATTGTTGAATCGAACTGTTTGCTTTCTGCCTATTAAATATGATTTTATCCAGGTTAAACTTCTTTGGGTTACGCCAAACAAATCAAATTTAGTTAGAAGAAATTGATGGTTTACTTTGTCAAATGCTTTACTAAAGTCTGTATAAACAGCATCAGTTTGTTTCTTTTGTGTAAATGCAATATTTATTAAAGTTGTTAAATGAAGAATATTAGTTGTGGTTGAGCAACCCTTTCTAAAACCATGTTGATGAGGTGATAATAACAATGCAGTATGATGACAGAGAAAATCAGTAATTAGTTTTTCAAATAATATTGGAATAGCACTTAATTTGTTAATACCTCTATAATTCGAAATATCGGACTTATTACCAGATTTATATAAATGTATAATATACGAGTCTTTCCAAAATGCAGGAAAATAACCACATTTAATAGATACATTAAACAATAAAGTTAATGGTCTGACGAATGAATCTGCACATCGATTTAAAATACAACTTGGGACTCCATCAGGTCCATTGGTAAACGACATCTTTAGCTTTTTTAAGTTAACCAAAATATCACTTGTGTAATTCAGTTATGATGGCATTACAAACTCAGAAATAGCAAGTGCAGTAGAAGAAAGCAATTCTGAAAAAGAACAATACTCCCTGGAACTGATGAAACATCACTCAGAAAAGATCAAAGCAGTAATTGGAATCCCAGATCATCTATGGGAAGAAAAGCATCGCCCGAAAGGTATGGATATGACTGCATTTTTGTTCACGTTTACGAAGATCCAAAAAGAAGCACTAGAAAGTCGCAATAAAATCCAATGGCAACAGGCAATGAATGAAGATGCTTTCAAAGAAAACAAGACTTTAGAAATGGTTTAATTACCTAAAGGCAAGAAACCTATTGATAGCAAATGGTGTTTTAAAAACTAAAGTAAATCCAAAGGTGATTTTTTTCCTTTTTTTTATTTAATAATATTAGTATTTGAAATACTTTAATAAATTCTTTATTAATATTATAAATTTAGTAAACATTATTGTTAAAATCTATAAAATTGCAATTATTTTTCATAAAATTTACACGCTTTCTTTTAAATATAACAATATTATTTTCAATCCTCCAATCGATTGGTATTCTATTATATATTTGTAATCCTTTATAAAATAATTTCCTTTGCATTTGAGATGTTCCTACACTAGCAATATGAAAATCTTCAGAGTATCTTAGATTGTACGGCTGTACTTCCCCAACATAATTAATTTGCCTACAAAGGTATTCTGGTGGGTCTCATTTTGTTATCTTCTTTATGAACGTTAATGTATTAAGTTGCAGCCTCTGTCGTATGTTAATGTATTCAGCATCAAACTTATTGGTGTAAATCTTTACATTTCAATATGGCCCTCATCGCTTTATTTTGCAGTTTTTGTAGTCTATCTAGTTGTTCTTTTAAGCAGCATGTGTATAAAATGGTAGAATCATATTTAAAATGTGGTTTAATTATTGTATTACATATGCTAATTGCAGTGATCACCGATTTTTTCCCCCATTTTCTTGCATATGTATATAGTCTATATCAAGGTATACTTATCTTACTAGGTAGTGGCGTCCCTACAACAATACAAGAACAACATGGCATTTTGTTGTTGCTTGGTAGTTCGAAATGTCAAAAAACAGAGAAGAAAATTGAGAAGGCGTGTGTTTTATTGCTTTCTCACTTCTACACTATAAAATTTCTGAACACATACAACTTTTGACATGTCGAACTACTAAATGAGCTGGGCGGACGACACTACCTAGTATGATAAATATACCTTGGTCTATATGTTCTTTAAATTTAAAATTTTTTTTTATATTTTCTCCTTTTTCTATGCTTTCATTGTTTATTTCTATTGTCACATTGCTATTCATATTTATTTCCATAATTTTAGTCTTTTTAGGGTTCTGTACCCAAAGGGTAAAAACGTAACCCTATTGTTTTCGCTGCAATGTCTGTCCTTCTGTCAGCACTTTTTATCTCTGAAACCATAATAGTTTGACTCTTATACATCTTCTTCACAGAAGATGTATAACTGTTGCTGCTATAGCAACAAATACTAAATTTTATAGTGTTCCGATAGAGACGTGTTATTCACGTCTATGTCTTTATTTCTTGAACTGTAGAAGGAATACACTTAAAATTTACAAACAGTACTTAAAACTTAGTTCGATATATAAGCAAGTATACAAAACTCAACCTAAAAACTAAAGGGTGTTCCGATAGTGACGTGATTTGCATATATTTGACCTAAGTTTTGAACCATATTAGGTAGACTCTTGAAATTTTCAGAGGAGGTGTATACCTGTAGCCGCTATAGCAAGAGATACTTAAACATATAGGGTGTTGCGAAAGTGACGTGTTATTTACTTTTGTGTCTTTATTTCTTGAGCTGTAGGAGGCAACCACTTAAAATTTGCAGACAATAATTAAAACTATGTTCGCTTTACAAACAAGTATACAAAATTTAACCTAAATAATAAAGGGTGTTCCGATAGTGAAGTGATTTGCATGTACATATATGGCCTAAGTTTGGAACGATAATGGGTACAATCTTGAAATTTATACAGGAGTTGTATTACTATGGCCACTATAACAAATAGTAGAAATTAAAGGGTGTTCCGACAGTGACGTGATTTGCATGAATGTGGCCTAATTTTTTAACCATAATAGGTAGACTCTTGATATTTTCACAGATGGGGTATTATTATGACCCCTATAAAAACAATAGAAATTAAATGGTTTTCCGGCAGTGATGTGATTTGCATGTAGACTCTTGAATTTTTTTACAAAAGATGTGTTGCCACTGCCGATATAACAGTTACTAAAAATTAAAGGGTGTTCCGACAGTGACGTATAATGTCTTATTTTTTTAATCGTAATAGGTGGACTCTTGATATATTTATAGAAAGGGAATTGTCATGGCCGTTATAAGAAATAATAAAATTAAAGGGTGTTATGGCAGTGACATGATTTTTACGTAAATAGCCTTATTTTATAAACCGTAACAATTACTAATAACTAAAGGCTGTTACAGTAGTGATATGTTTTACATGTATATTACCTTATTTTTTAACCGCAATAGGTAGGCTTCTGTTATTTTTATAGAAAGTGTATTACCATGGCCGCTATAACAATAATTACTAAAATTTAAAATTAAATTAAGACTTTAATTTTAAAATTGAAGGGTGCCCCATAAGACATAAAAAATTAACAACTTGAAGTTTTAAGTTATACTGAACATAGTACGGAATCCTACATGTGTGAATCTAACTCGCACTTGACTGATTTATTTTCGTTTAACTTTAATTTGTTCATCTTTAACCAAACTTTTACATTTTCAATGTCTCTTTTTAAATTATTTAAAAACATTTCTCTTGTGTGATTTCTTCCGTGCATATTAACGTATCGTCGGCATATAAAATTATATCGCATTTCTCGAGTACATTAGGCATGTCGTTTATATATGTATATTATAAATAAAAGAGCACACAGAATTGAGCCCTGCCGAACTCCGAAATCATTTTTTATTGGCGTTGATTTTATTCCATTCACTTTTGTAATTTAAAATCTGTTTTCTAGGTAAGATTGAAACCATTTCAATTCTTTTCCTCTTACTCCATACATCTTTAGTTTACGTACTATAATTTTTCTGTCAATTATCTCAAAGGCTCTTTTAAAATCTAGAAAAATGGCCATAATTTTATTATTTTTTCCTGTGCTCTTCCATCGGTTGATTACATAGTTCACGGCTGTTTCACATGAATATTTCTTTCTGAAGCCTGACTGATATTTTGACAGAACAAAAGATTTCTCAATATAATTATATAATTGTTGTTTTACCACTTTTTATAATACTTTTCCGCACGTTTTTAGGCTGTTAATTGGTCGAAATTCCTCACATTGTTTTGTTTCCCGCACTTTAGCAATTGGTGTTATGACAGTTTCCTTCCAATTATCTGAAAAATTCCTGTCTCAACGGAATTTTTGATTATATTTAATATTTTATTGCCTGTTAAATTTCAGTTATAGAGAATGAGTTTGGTCGATACTTTATTATAGTCTGGTGTCCGTTTCAGTTCTTTTATTATTTTCTTAAGTTCTATTATATTTATTGCACGGAATTTGAATTGAATTTCTATATTGCACGGCATCGATTGTTTCTCTTATTGCACGGAAATGAGTTTCTATTTTATTGTATGTATAGATTTCATGCATTACATTCTGCTGGTGTTTAATTTTTCTTTATCTCTTTATAATAAAGAACTTAAGCCTAAATAATTAATTAATTCATTTAAAAATAGTTCAAATAAAATTAAAATTCATATAAAATAGATCATTTTATTAAAAATTAATTAATTAAAATGGGTTTAGTTCCTTCACGAATATAATTCTCGAAAATCCATTTTTTTTTTAACTAGTTCGAAATTGGTTTTTAAGAACTTAAATATATTTGTAATTTAATTAAAATATGTAATTTTGTATATATGTACATATATAGTATAGCACCCATGAAATATATAGGATTTCCATCTGGCAACATTGCCTTGAGTTGTAAACAACGTGTTATTTTTTGCTCGTGTGTGATTTTTCTTTAAAATTTAATTTTTCCTTTAAATCGCTTCCAATATGGCTAGCCAGAAGCGAGAATACTTTGGGAATAGTCCCAAATTTAAGACGATAAGGATTGATCCTGGCCCTAGTAACAGGTTTCATTTGCTAGCAAATGAAGAAGAAGAAGAGGCAAGAGCCGTCAAAGAAAGGGTTCCACCAATAGTGGTAGACTCGTGTCACAGTTTCTCAAAAGTTTGGGAAATACTTGGTGAGGAGTACTTCTTCAAGAGAATGACAATTGGAACTAAGGTTACATGCAATACAATGGTCCTGTATGAAGCTGCGTTAAAAAAGCTGAGTGAACTGAAGTACAGTTTTTATACACACGAAGTTAAAGACGTAAAGCACTTTAAGTTAGTGTTATTTGGTTTGCCAAGAACAGACGCAAAACTTTTAAAGGAGGAATTGATTAAAATGCACAACATAAACCCAGTAAGTGTCAAAGAAATCGTAACCAAAAGGACTACAGCTGATGACGCTATATACTTGATTGAGTTTAACAAACAAGAAGTGTCAAAAAATGATATTATGAAAATAAAGTACTTTTGCAATATTGCTGTTTACTGGAGAAGACCTCTTAAAGGGAATAAAGGGCCTACGCAATGTACGAAGTGCTCTATGTACGGACATGGAGCTAAAAACTGCAATAGAGTTATCGTCTGCGCAGTTTGTGCTGGCAATCACGACCAGACTGAGTGTGTATTGGCCAAAAACACTCAAGGGAGTAATGTTGTTTATAAATGCCACAACTGTAGCCAAAAGAACTTAAGAAACTCGAATCACAGGTCCGACGATCCTAAATGCCCTTGCCGTAAAGATTATTTAGAAATGCGCCTACGATTAACTTCTAAGTCTAGACCTAATTTCAACAAGTCGAGAATTAATCATGTGTATGATGAGACTGAGTTCCCACACCTGTCAAGTCAGAGTCAACCAACTGATTCACGAGAGCACACCTTCCAAAGGAAAAGTTTGTACTCTGAGGTTTCGAAAAACAGACCCCGCGACAGCAACAACGATGATGACTTATCTAACGAGAGACTGTTAGAAATCTTCTTTAGTGCTGTGGATGCACTAGAAAAATGTCGAAATAAATTTGACAAATTAAGAGTGCTTGGCATGATGCTCAAGCATGCTATATAAAATCATGGGTAGTCAAAATGTATACGTTATGCACTGGAATGCTCAAGGCATAACAACTGAGTCAGCAGCTGCACAGCTCGAAAAAGTTCTCCATGAGAAAAATATTGATATTTTACTTCTTAACGAAACGTTCCTGAAGCCGTATCATAGGTTAAAATTTGGAGGCTACAAAATATACAGAGAAGACCGTCAAACACATGGTGGGGGTGTGCTTATAGCGGTTAAAAATTACATAGATCATAAGTTGTTACCAAAGATTAAAACAATAACCATAGAAAATATCTCTGTGGAAGTTAAAATAAGTGGACGTCCCGTAAGTTTTATCTCTGCTTATAATCCTGTTTACACTTCTAATTTTAAAACTGACTTAGAACTTCTTACCAATTCGTTTAGTGACTATTTTATTTTTGGTGATTTGAATGCACAACATGTGAGTTGGAATTGTATTTCAAACAATTCAGCTGGCAAAGAACTGTACAGACATCACTTAAGTTCAAGTTATTATGTATATCATCCGGATACACATACTAGATTCGGCCAAAATATAATTCCAGTCCAACCATCCACGGTTGATATTTTACTTACTAACTCTAACATTTCATTTTCGCAGTTACAGTCACATCCAAATATTTTACAGTCTGATCACACCCCAATATCTTGTTACATTTTTGGAACACCACAAAATCACTTTGTTACAGTTCCGTTGTATAATCAGGCTGATTGGCCAGCAATTAAATACTGGGTCGAGAATGAAATTAAGAATCATAATATCGGACAAATAGAGCTTAACAATATAAACCTAGATTCGTCATTAAATATATTAGTTAGTATAGTTAAAGAAGCCTTTTCCAAGATTCCAATTGGCCAGAAAAATCCTTGGCAGAGGGAAATTTCAAATACGTCTAAAATGCTGATTACTCAGAGGAACAAGTATAACCGTAAACTTAAAAGATGTAGAGATCCTACTTACAGAACTCAACTAATCAGCATTTTAAAACAGTTGAATCAATTAATTGATTTTCATTTGAAAAGGGATAGAAATGAAGCGTGGGCTAAATTCATTTCCAAACTGCCTTCCGGCTCTAAAAAGTTTTGGAAACTAACAAAAGCTTTAAAAGGTAGAAATTCTGCAATCCCCGATCTAAATATAAATGGGGAATTTTTAAGTACCGGTGAAGCAAAAGCAAATGCCATTGCGGAAGTTTTTAGATGCAACAATAATATCACCAACAACAATTCATCACCTTTAGATAATGTGGTTCTAAATTATGTGCAGGAACTTAACAATGTAAATCTCGCTGACAGTGACAATTTTGAATTCACAGATGCAGTAGAGGTAAAGACATTTGTTTTTTGTTTAAAAAATAACAAAGCCCCAGGTTTAGACGGAATTAACAGCATTATTTTAAAAAATATGCCCGATTACTTTTTTGAAACTTTGAGCAAACTATTTAATTACTGCTTGAGAAATGGTCATTT
Organism: Phasia obesa; assembly: GCA_949628195.1. NCBI lineage: Eukaryota > Metazoa > Arthropoda > Insecta > Diptera > Tachinidae > Phasia > Phasia obesa. The sequence goes on from OX451217.1 coordinate 86,161,180, forward strand.
CCCCATGATATTTAAAAAGGCCAGAGTTATACCTATTTTCAAAACTGGAAAAGATCCTAAATTGCCTTCCAGCTATAGGCCAATAAGCATTTTGAGCTTGTTGGATAAAGTCTTTGAAAAAATAATCCACAAAAGAATCGTAGAGTTCTCAGAACAGAATAACATTATACATCCGCAGCAGTTTGGATTCCGAAGAGAGCACTCTACGGTACATCAAATCAAACGAGTGGTTAATATTATTGAGAATAATAAAAGAAATCGTAGAAGTACAGGTATTATATTTCTTGACATTGAAAAGGCTTTCGATACAGTATGGCATAATGGCCTATTGTATAAACTTAACTCTTTTAGTTTTCCTTTATATTTACAAAAAATCATACAAAGCTTTTTAGACCAACGTTCATTTGTAGTTTTCGTGGAGCGCATCTCATCAGATGAAAAACATATACTCGCAGGTCTACCGCAAGGTTCCGTTTTGTCACCTACGCTTTATTCGTTATATACGTCAGATATCACTCTACGCAGGAATCAGGAAGCAGCATTTTATGCAGACGATAGTGCTTTCATTTGCAGCGGTAAGGTATCTAATTCATTAGTTAGGAAAATGCAAGAGAGCTTAAATTCAAGCCAAAAATATTTTAATAAATGGAAAATAAAGGTCAATGATGATAAAACACAGGCCATTATTTTTCCATATAATAAGTCGCCAAAACGCATACCTTCTCAATCTATGTTGTGCCGTGGGAATGTTATACCTATAAAGTCAGAAATCAAGTATTTGGGCATTATAATGGATAAAAAACTAACATTTAAGCAACATGTCAACCAAATTTGTGAAAAAGCTATAAAGTGTGGTCGGGCATTGTTTCCCATACTCAACAGAAGATCTAAATTGAATATGAAAAACAAAATATTGTTATATAAAATGTGCATTCGACCAATTATGAGTTACAGCTGTCAAGTATGGTTTCATAAAACTGCGAAAACTCATACCAAAAAGCTTCAGATTATACAAAACAAGAATTTGAAAATAATTCATAATCTTCCTCGTAGGTATCCGACAAATTTACTTCACAGTAACTTTGGACACAAGATGATAAACGATTTCACTAGAGAACTGACACTGACATTTAATGAAAAATGCAGACTGTCAAACTTTGAATCAATAAGGAATTTACAAGGTAATTACTAAGATTCGTTCGTTAAGAATGAAGGTATTAGTGATTATCCAAACAAATTTCTTTATAACTTCCATAGAGATCAAAAAGGTTTTTGTGAGCTATTTTCCTTAAGGCTGTATATTTATTGTTATTAGTTTTGTAAATTTAATTATAAGACTCTTATTGTTGTAGTACTTATAGTAAAATCTCATACCTCTGTACCTTTTATATTTTAAACTTGTAAATAAAGACTTTTATTAAAAAAAAAAAAAAAAAAAAAAAAAAAATATAGGATTTCCAAAATTATTATTTTTTGCAATCCCCGTGCATTTAGGATTATCTGAGGATTTGAAATTGACATGTGGATAAAAATTTCGTTTCTAAAATGTATATAAAATTCTATAAATTATTGTAAATCTCTGTAAAGGGTGTTTCAAATATTTCAATAGCAATGGAACTCCACAAAGTAAAAATACAAATTTTATTCAATTGGCGCCTACTGTTACGCAATAGTTTTTAAAATATCCCAGCCTTAAAAAAAAGGTACCGAAAATTTCAGTACCTTTAAACCGGAAAAGTATAAAGCAGGATTAGTGAAAAATCCCACTCTCAACGATATGTAATCGACTACGAGGAAACATTTTCGTCAGTAGTTCGATATCGAAGAGCTTTCAGACGCAGACTGGGCTGGTGACTTAGATGACAGAAAATCAACTGCTGGATATATATTTATGTTTCAAAGGGGTTAATAGCATTGTCAACAACAGAAGCAGTATATATGGCCTTTTCAGCAGCAGGTTAAAAAGCGTTGTGATTGCAGTCTCTATTTAATGAACTAAGAAGACCATCATCGATCGTTATTAAATGTATTATAGGTTTGTCGCATAAAAACACTTTTCATATCCGTTCAAAGTACACCGACATAAGACATAATTTTATGAGAGGACTTGTTAGCGGTAAAAAAAATATTATCGAAAATTTAAACACCGAGGATCAGGCGGCTGATGATTTAACAAGTTTGAAGCATATGCATTGCTGTGGGATTATGAATCTGGGTGTTCAGTCTAGTGGGGGTGTTGAAGAATGAGAATGAACTACTTTATATTTTTTAACTTGTTTTAAAATATAATCTATACATATAATAAAATAGTAACTCACATTTCCGTATGTCTGTCTGTCTGCTTTTCTTTTGCGTTCGCATCACCTAAAAACTACTGAATGGATTTTAACAAAATTTTGTGAGGAGGTACCTTAGCATTCTGATTCCAATATAGGATACTTTTTTCCCCAAAACAAACCACGCTTTCCAGTATGAAAGTACTGCTTAGTACGGCACCTTTAATTTTTGAAAGTAGGATATTTTAAAACACAGATGGCGCTGAGAAAATATATCACTTCTGCCAAATAGCCAATTGAATAAAATTTGTATTTTTACTTTGTTACATTGTTGCATTGTTACATTGTTTGTGATTGTGAACTACAGAACAGCTACACGATTTCAACTCGCATCGCAAATTTTCTGCGTTTTGCGATTGTCAGATTATACCTGGATATATTTATGTTATTTTTGAGGTATTGGTCTATTGGTAATAATAAGGAGTGTTTGTGGTCGGCGTTTTATAAATCTTAATCAATTTAAAGGAAGAAATAGTCAAGCTTGAGGCCAGTAACATATAGGGAAAATATACCAATATTTCAAATACTTAATAAATATCTGTCTGTTAATAATATAACTTATCGACACGATAATTTATAAAATTAACTTTTTTAATTATACACACCTAAATACATATCGCACTTGATCAACAAGAGGTATTAAATTATATATAAATAAAAAATATAAAATTTTGAGTTAATACCCTCTTGTTGATCAAGTGCGATATGTATGTATATAATAATGACAAACATTAAATACATACATACATACCAATAGCTTTAGATTTTAGTGTTATATTTTAACACTAACGTAAAAGCAATGTTTTATTTTTATAGAATAAAAAAAATGAACTGATTAAAAATTGCATTTTGATTTGATTATATAGTAAAACCGTATTTCATTCATTTTAATCATATATAGCAATTATCTTCTCAGGTCAACAGCACTTAATTGAAACAAAAAAATGTTAAATTGCAACACACCTTGTAATTCCTGATTATTGGCGCTATAAGCAAAATACAAATGCACTGCTTATCAGTACATTTTTGAATGCAGTCAGAAACCCAAGAAACAACATGCAAGTTTGCGCTAATCTTCTAAATGTACAATGTATTACAGTAATACGAATTATTGAAATAAATTAATAGAGAAAGAAAATCTACTTACCATAATTTGTTAAATGACTATTACGCAAATGTACAACATTTAATGAAGTCCGGTTTGTATCTCGAAATAAACTGATAAATTTATCATCAAACTGTCGATAGAAATGTTTTTGATACGTATCTATAAGACGATCACAAATATCATTTGGTAAAACGATGCCATCACGCAAATGATATCTTTTTTCGTCGTCATCGTCAAAGTCATCAATGTTATCTTCGCATCTAATAACATCTAGATTTTTGCAAATATAACGATAAACAATATCCTGAAGTGTCAATGGATCTTCATCCAAAATTCCATTCGACTTTAAACGAACTTTACCACTCATCTTTTAGATTTTTTCTTCGGTCCGAACGCCTATAAATAAAAGAAATTAGAGTAAAGTTAAAAGTATTTAAGGAAAGTTAGCGACTAAATCAAATGAATTATGCTTAGTAAGCTCGAGTTCGTATATTCCAACGACTGTATTAAGCAAAAATTTTTTTACAAAGTAAGTAATAAATTGTTTAAGAAATACAGAAATCTATTGTTTTAGACACTAGCAGAATGTCATGCTACATCCTTTTTTAGAATTCGTCGTATCCATCTACTCTGGGTAGTGATTAGCTGTAAACAAGGGAAGTATCGATATCCCTTTTTACCGAATCGATATCGAACTCAAATAAAAATATGGATGCCGATGATTTGTGAATTTATTATAAATAATTCTTGCAAAAAACCGACTTCAAAACAGATAGGGCACCAATTCTAAACTAAAAATGTAAGAAGTAATCTGTAAGAATTTGATTAAACCAAATAAAAGATGCGTCAAAATTAGAGGGAAAAAAGTAAAGACTATGTGAATGTCAAACCTCTCCCTATGACTGTTCAATAGTTAAGCTATTTGCACCAGCATCCGTCTTTTATGGGGACACCATTCAAGCCTCTGTCTATAACGGTTTCAAAGATAGAGTCACATAGATCAAATAACATCATCTATTGGAACGCCCTTTAACTTACAATTTTAAATTAAAGACCTGTTGCTTTAGGGGACTTGGCCACAAAGATTCTGTGTAAATTTCAACTATCTGTCTATAACGGTTTAAAAGTTTGGCCATATATATCAAAATTACATGAACTATTGGGACACCCTTTACATTATGATACCAAATATTTATACTTGTTATATACCAGAGAAAGTAGTGCACATTCTGCCTAATTTTCAAGTGCTGGTGTTTAACGGTTCAAAAGATAGAGCCATATAAATCAAATTACATAATTTATGGGGACACCCTTTAATTTTTAAATTCAAATTTTATACTTGCTATAGTGGACTGTGCAATTTCAGCTGTCTGTTTACAACAGTTCAAAAGTTTGGCCACATACATACAATTACATTAATCCTTTTATTTCCAAATTCAAATTTTATACTTTATCTTAAAGCGGACTTGGCAATACAGGTTCTTTGTAAATTTCAACGGTGTGTGTACAACTGTACAAAAGTATGACCATATACATAAAATGAACTATTGGAGCTCCCTTTAATTAAAAATTTTGAATTTTTATACATTTTATTATAACGGTCATAGTAATCGACAATCTGTCAAATTTTCAAGGTTTTGTCTATAACGGTTCAAAAGATAGGTCCATATAGGTTAAATTACGTCACCAATGGGGACACCCTTTAAATTTTAAATTTATTTTTTTTATTAATTTCTGCTCTTGGGAGCTATAGCGACACGCAATTTTTTAAAATTTTAATTTGGTGCCCTTTACGGTTCTTAATACACGTAAAAAACATGTATGTTGTATGGGGACATCCTTTAATTTTTAATATAATGAACTGTTTTTAAAACAGAACAAAACTGAAAGCATAACCTTTAAATAAAGAAAAAAAATTAAAATCGCTTCAGAAATGGCTGAGTTCTGCGGTTACATACATAAAAAAAGTAAAATTCAAACGAATTGATAACCTCCTTCTTTTTGAAGTCGGTTAAAAACAATTTTTTAGTCATTCATTCCATGTCAAATAAACCCTATACCCACTATAAAGAAATGTTGCTCCAAGGGATGCTTAATGATACTGTGTTAGTGGGATAGCTAAAAAAATTTTTGGAAGAAAAATAAATCGGATTTTCAAAACGTATTTTCGTTGAATTTTATTTTAATTGACCACATACTCGTATCACTGGTCATTATGAAAAAAAGCGAATGGGTACGCATATCACACTATATGGAAATAGTGCTCCAGGCAGTCCTTTTAAGAGCTCATATAAGGAAATTACTGAAATAATTTTAAAACTTTTCAAAAATGAATATGGAAAAAGTAGTTTTTGAGTTATTTGCGAAAATTCAATATCTCAGTTGCAAAAAGTATCCCACGGAGTATTTTTTTTTTTTTTTTTTTTTTTTTGTAGGGGGTTACCGAAGCAGACCACTAACTTCATGGGTACCTTTTCGACCCCCTTCGTTCCTCAATAATTTTTGTGGTATACGATTGAAAATTTAAAAATACCTTACTTTTATTGAGTCTCGTGCTGTCACTAGCCTTTTCATTCGACTGTAGTGATTTCAGACTGACGATTGATACATGTCGACATTTTCTTCATCACAAAGTCTTTGGTAATTGCTTACATTTGCTTAAGGCTAAAGTCTCCGCAGCATCTCCATTCCCAAGCACAGTCCACACGTATCGTCTTACCGTGATTTTTTAATTGGCCAGATAATACTTGAACTGTACTAACTTAGTTAACCATTTAACCCGGGATAATAGATAGCACTCTATCTACTAGCTCACTGAGGCATCCATCCCTCAGATTAAAATCCCCAAATGTTTGTTATGTAGCACCTCTTCCGATTCCAAGTTGTAGCATCCAGAATAATTGATGATTACATTGAATGTTATACGAATAACAGTGCTCTGTTGGCTACAAAATGAGCTTTGTTAAAAAAAGGGCTAGTTAAATACGAATTTGTTGTCACACACATAAATTATTGACTTTTTTAATTACATACTTCTTAAAATTTTTACTATTTTATAGTAGGTATTATTTAAAATTTTCATTTTTTTACTTTACCATACGTAGTAAAAGGTAAAGTATAGTAATCAAGCAAAAATTCGAGGTCGGGATTTTGACGGATTTATACGTTTTGAGGTCTCCTTAATCCATTTTGGCTATTTTCGCGTTGATGTCTTTGGGTGTGTATTCCAGTATTTTTGTGGAGTTTGTAGACGTCATACCGTTCGACATATCAAAATGAAATTTCGTATGTATGTGCCTTTGGTATATGGAGATGAAGACTATAGTTTTCCTTACCCCAAATTTTGTGTACGCTCTACAGGTCATACCGTATGACATATTAAAACGAAATTTGGTAGATGCCTTTGATATATGCAGATGAAGAGTTGTGTAAATTTTGGGAGTAATCGGGAAGCGGCAAGGGGCTAGTTTACTTACTCCCAAATTTTCTAAACGCACTACAAGTCACACCGTATGACATATCAAAATGAAGTTTAGTACATATGTGCCTTTGGTTTATGGAGATGAAGAGCTGTATAAAGGGATAGTTTACTTAACACCCCAAACCAAAAATAATTAATTTCTCGATTCGAATATACTTTGAACTTATATTCTTTATGTAATATATCCATAAAAATACCTGTTTCCATTGGGTATGGTAAAGTTGAGTGTAGGCCACTCCAGATTTTTTAATAACTAGGCATAACACAAATAATGCTAAACAAATGTTTAAGTTGAGTGTAGGCCATCCCAGATTTTTTTAATACCTATAATACAAATAGTGCTAAACAAATGTTTGCAATTAAATTTTACTAATTTACTTCGCTTTTACTTGCATGTGTTTGAAGTTATTAGAATTTGCATTTTTACTTTAATGTTTTGATTGTAACAACAGTTTATTTGCAATAACAAGAACAACAGCAGCATAACAATTCTATCTAAGGCAAGGCTAACAACTAAGAAAAAGTGCTATTGGGGAATACTAATGAATAACAAACAAAAAGCATGACAAAATATTAAATGGTTATGATCTTGTTTTACACATCCCCCTACTGACGAAAGTGATCAGACATCGATCGGATCTACCAGAGGAACAGTCGTATACTCAAGCAATATACATAAATGTGTGCATATTTTAGTACATGCCCGACATAAAAAGTTCAGAAAATATAGGTAACTAAAACTAGCTTATAAGCACTTTACCTATACGCTGCTGCAGAATACAAATTATGTGCAACTCTCACTTTTGTCCTTGCAACTGCAGAGTGGGCGTGCGGACGGTAGGAAACAAAAAAGATCTTTCTACTTTTACTTGTGTAAACTTTTTTACACTCTTTCACTTTACACAATATACAATTATACAATTGGTTTTTTACTTAATTACAATTTGGCACACTACTTAAATTTCGTAAAGAAATCGAAATTAGCTTTTTCTTTATTTTATGTGGTTTCTTCTGGAATTATAATAAATTCAGTTTTTTTTTTTTTTTTGTTATTTTTCCACTTCCTATTCAGATTTATTTATGTTTGTGATTCATTTTGTTAAACAACTTTCTTTTACTCATTTTTGTTCGCGATTTTGATTTGTTTATAGACAAATAATTTAAAATTACTTAGTTATTTTTGTGATATTCTTTGCAAACATTTTTTTTTTTGTTTTTCGAGGAAATAAAGAGAAATTTCGTTGTTCATTTTTTCTTTGACGTTTCTGTTGTCATTTACATATGGCTGGCGTTTCTTCATAATGGGGTATGTTTAATCTTAAAATAGTGTTAAAAACGATAGCATACTTTTTATTAAGGGTTACCAGGGTCATACTATGAATTTATTTCTTTTAAGCTGATATATAAGTTGACTGTAGGAGAATTCCTACTTCTACCACAGTGTCCTGCCAAAGACCCCCAAGCTCGTTCGTCCCCTCAATAGCTTGTCCATTCCCTCAAGCTATGTCCATATCTTTCCCTCCTGAAGCGGATTATCTCTGTATATCTCAGTCAGTGATATGTCCACTCGCCGTAATTTTGTCCGCAGACTCGTCGTTCGCCTTGTGTTTTGTTATATATTCTCAATTTTGTTCCCACGAGTATGCCCATAACAATATGACCATCCATACAGTGAGAGCATGCATGGACTAGGCTACAACTTTCGACATGAAAGTCGAAAACCCTAATCACGTCCCCTATCCACCAGGAGAAGCGCTCGTTAAAAGATCTTGCCACTCCACACGTGCAACAATACTCAACGACAAAGTAGATACAGTCAATAGATGTTAAACGTCTACTGCCTACAAATCTCTTCCACTAAAAAACAAACACAAATCTCGAATAATTCCAAGCCTAAAAACCTTAGAAGACCTTGCTAACCCCACAACAGAGTCTAAAAATACCAGGTACATGTAAACCCCCATGAGAGGTTCGTGTTGATGCTGGGCAAGAAATTATATTAAAAAAACGAAATCTATTGTATTCCCTCATAAATTTGGCTTTCAAGAGGGTAAAAAGACAATTTCTGGTTTAAACCGCAAAAAAGCATATGGTTCTGCAAAATAAGTACCAAGATGCAAATAGAATTAATATTAGGATTTATCAAAATCTATTTATTATATATGAATATACAGTTAGAGACTAAAGTTTAAATACGCCCCAAAAATTGTGTATTTATAGAAAAGTAAGCGTTTCAGAAAAACTTATAGTATGCAGTTTTATTTGTCTTCATAAATAACAGAAAACAAACACTAAAAATTCTTTGTACATTGCAAACGTAACGGCAAATCCCACAAAAAATATAAAATATTTATAATAAAACATTTTAAAGACGGAAAGTCCTATTGAGAAAAAATTATTAAATGTACCCTTTTCTAGTATTCAATATATGTAATTAGAAAATATAAGCAAACTTATTCAGTAGAAAATATGACAAGAAGCGTATACTTTATGTATTCTTTAAGTTTTTCTGAAACGTTTACGTTTCTTTAACAAACAATTTTTGAGGTGTTTTTAAACTTTAGTCTCTGACTGTATATATTATTATTTTTAAGACATTATAATTTCACGAGACACCAAAAAGAAAAAGAAAACAAGAGTAAACACTTACGTCGTCGATATGACGAAGTACATATGTCCTTGGAGGGTTAAAAAGGACGGTTTTTGTTGGTGCCATTTGTAATTTTGTAACACCCCGTCTTCACGAGTCATTGTTTTGCTTACACATGAACAAAACGTCGGCAGAATATGGACAACAATTTGCTTATTTTCTTCTATGTGGAGAAAACGTGTCGACGAGCATGTTCCGACTAAACATAATTTTTATGTTTGTCGTCAATGTTATTTAAATGCTTAAGCTACGTCTTGATAAGCCATTGATTTGTTCAACCATTGAAAAATTTCATGTGCGCACTTTAGAACGTCTCGTGAAGACCAACGTTTAGTATAAAAGTTTGTCTTCTAAAGAATGCCATCTGTTGATCAAGCATTCAAATCCCATTTGCATCGCTATTAAAGTCAATCGGGCTGTCCTTGCTTGTTGGTCTCGTGAAGACCAACGTTTAGTATAAAAGTTTATCTTCTAAAGAATGCCATCTGTTGATCAAGCATTCAAATCCCATTTGCATCGCTATTAAAGTCAATCGGGCTGTCCTTGCTGCTCGGTCTTCCTGTGGTTTTCGTCTATCTCACACTGCGGTACTGTTATTGACTGATTATTGTATTAATAAGCCAGGTATAATCGTTTTGGTCATAGTGAGCCAAATTTTCAACTGTCACAAAGTGGCTAAAAATGTCTTTACACATACGGGTACGGTGTGAATTCAACACACATAGCGGAGTAAAATTTTTACTCACATTTATACACTGTTACGCGATATATCGTTGCACTTCCAAATATGTAAATAAGTTTGAATTTTTGCACTTAAAATTTATTCACAATTTAATGTGTTTTAAAGTTTTGTTTTACAAAATATTTTATACGACTATGAGCACTTTAGGTGCTGTGAAGAAATTTTTTTAAATACCAACACTTTGACTCCCAATACATTCTTATACTTAGGTTTTTTGTCAAAGGACTGACATTTCAGTTGTACTATGTTTTTATTTATCGTGTTTAACCCAGAAAATTCGTTTTAATAAGTCAGATATTGGTGGAGCTCCATTTATAACTCACTTCACTGAAGAAACACCATTAATCTTAACTTTTGCACTGGGGGAGTACCATTAAACTTAAGTTTTTACTGGAGGAGCAGCATTAAATTTATTTTAATCTTACTTAGCTGAATTCTAGCTTCCTATACAAAGGTATAGGTCGCATGCAGTTTCTAAAAGAAGCTAATTTAATCATCATACCTTGGCCCTTTAGTTTTGTACCTGTGCCATTTTTCATTATTTTGGAGAATTCAAAATTTTTTTGTTGTTAGTAAAAATCGCCACTAAAAGAAATCGCTAGTTTTAAAGAAAATTTGATAAATTACCATCATAGAAGAGAGGACGATTTTGTTTATTTATAAATAATTTTATATGTATTGTTTATTAAAATAAAAAAAGAAATTCCAACATGAGTAACATTTATATACAAGAACCCCCAACATCAGGAAAAGTAAAAACTACTTTGCAATTCTTGAAGTATTACTTAAGTTGTGTTATTTCTAGGTGTTACTTCAGACCACTGTAGGAGACATCGACGTTGAATTATGGTCTCGCGAATGCCCTAAGGCATGCAGAAATTTCATACAGTTGTGTATGGAAGGTTATTACAATAACACTATATTTCATCGTGTAGTAAAGAGTTTTATAGTTCAAGGTGGTGATCCCAATGGTGATGGCACAGGTGGGGAATCAATTTATGGTCAACCATTTAAAGATGAATTTCATTCACGTTTACGTTACACGAGACGTGGCTTGGTTGGAATGGCTAATTCAGATAAGGACGACAATGGTTCCCAATTTTTTTTCACTATGGCTCCTACTCCCGAGTTGCAAAATAAAAATACATTGTTCGCAAAGGTAACAGGAGATACAATTTTTAATATGCTTAAGTTGGAGGAAGGTTTAGTTGACCACAACGAGAGACCAATATATCCTCATAAGATTTTAAAAACCGAAATACTCAACAACCCTTTTGAGGATATTGTGCCCAGAGAACTAAATAAAAAGGTAAAAAAGGAAAAGAAAACTAAGAAAGAAAAGGGTGTTAAGTAAGTGAATGAATCAGAAAGAGTTAGCATTAAGTAAATATATTTCATTATTTTTCTAGAAATTTTGGATTATTATCGTTCGGTGCGGAAGCCGAAGAAGATGAGGTTGAAACCATTGAATTTGTGCAAAAGAACTCTGGTAAAGCCAAATCTCTCCATGACGTGGTGGATGATCCAAAATTAAGCAAAGAACCAGTTATTGTTAAAAGCGAATATATCAACGAAGAACTATCGGAACCAGAATATTATAATGCTGCCATCAAGCAAGAAAAACTGGATGACGATGAGATCCTTGAAAGAAGACTAAGAATAAAAGGGAAACTACAATATCCAAAGAATCGCAAAACTCATGAAAACATAGTTAATATTAAAATAGGCAATTCCGATTCAGAAGAGGATTTGCTTATAACTCATGAAGATGAAAGGAAACAACAAAGTGAAAGGAAAAAGTAATGTAATTTTTTCATACTGAAATATTATAAAATTTAATATTTATTCCTTTTTTATAGGGAGGAAATTCGTCAAGAAATACAATCCTTGAAAAAACAATATCAAAGCGACAAGAAAATTAAAGATGAATTATTGGAAAAGAAAGTTCATAAGGAATATAAAGGCAAAGCGTTGAAATCGGATGGTGATAATGAACTTATAAAAAATTTCATAGAAGAAAAAGAAAAATATGAAAAACTAAAAACTACAATTCCCAAGAAAGGTTCATCCCGAGAAAATTTCACTCTAAGTCTACTTTCGAAATTCCGCTCCAAATTGGATGCAATAAAACAAAAAAGAGACCAAAATGATGATCGAAACGACGAAAATGTTAATGAAACAATGGTGGAAAATGAAATTCATGGCGATGATTGGCTGTGTCACACATTAAGATTTCAGGACGAAGCCCCAATACTGGCAAAAGATGCCTCAACTAAAGGTGACGACTGGTATGATGTTTACGATCCACGAAACCCCTTAAATAAACGAAAACGTAAAGAAACTGGAGTTAGTCACTCCAAGAGTTCTACTGCAAAAAAACATGCCCGATAGTGTAGTTTTATAAAAAATTTTATTAAAAAATGTGTTTGTGTAAATAGTAAAAAATACATTAAAAAGACGATATCAAATGTATTAATGACAATGCTGCTCTGTGTGTTTGGTTTAATTGTTTTTTTCAAAATACTTTGTTTTTTCTTTAGGATTTGGTACAATCTACAAAAAAACAAAAAGTTACAAAAGAATACATAAACATAAAAAGCAATTGAACAACTTACTGTATCAGCTCCAGGTTTCCAGCCAGCTGGACACACCTCTCCATGAGTGTCGGTATATTGGAAAGCTTGTACTAATCTTATGGTTTCATCTACTGAGCGGCCAACAGGCAAGTCATTCATGGTTATTTGACGTAAAACACCGCTTTGATCAATAATAAAAAGACCACGTAATGTATGACCCAAATCATCTAAATAAACTCCATAATCTTTGCTAATTTTATGCGTTAAATCTGACAGTAATGGTATTTTAACATTGCCTAAACCACCTTCTTTACGAGGCGTATTAATCCATGCCAAATGTGTAAAATGGGAATCGACGCTGCAGGCAATAACTTCGGTATTAATTTCGTGAAATTCTTTAATGCGATCCGAGAAAGCGATAATCTCAGTAGGACAAACAAAAGTGCTGTAAAAGAAAGAGCCAAGAAAAAAAATGAAAATTATAATGAAAACTATTCAATAGTTTTTTAATCTTATTACCTGTAATATACAGGTTATTTTAGAGATTGAACTATTTCGTGCCTCTAGTTCAATCGCTTTTTTTTTTCCTGAACTATGTTTTGCGTTCTGAACAGTTTTTAATTATTTACAAGGCAAGCAACATTTTTTGTTTGTGGTTTTTATACAGTTTAATAAAAATTTATCAGATTAGACCAGTTACTGCGTAAATCGATTCGAAAGAAAAAATGTAAGTGTTCAAAATATTCGTACTATGTATTAAGATTTTCGTACAATTTGTTACGAAAGTGCAGAAATTTTTAGTACTCTAAGTCCACTTTCACAATTGGACATAAACAAGACAGACAGATTTTTGCACATTTTATTTTCGGATTTATTTACTTTACATGTGTGTGTGTTTGATAATCTGTGATATATGTACTTTTTAGGGTTCCGTACCCAAAGGGTAAAAACGAAACCCTGTTGTTTTCGCTACAATGTCTGTCCGTCTGTCAGCACCTTTTATCTCTGGAACTGTAATAGGTAGACTTTTAAAATTTTCCGATAGAGAGGTGTTATTCACGAATATGTGTTTATTTCTTGAACTGTAGGAGGCATATACTCAAGATTTAAAAACAGTAATTAAAACTGAGTTCGCTATATAAACAAATATAAGAAAATAAACCTAAAAATTAAAGGGTGTTCCGATAGTGGTGTGATTTGCATATATAAGGCCTAAGTTTTGAACCATAATAGGTAGACGCTTGAAATTTTCACAGAAGGTGTATAACTGTAGCTGCGATAGTAGCAAATACTAAAACTTATAGGATGTTCCGAAAGAGGTGTTATTTACGAATATGTACTTATTTATTGAACTGTAGGAGGAATACACTAAAAATATGCAAGCAGTAATTAAAACTTAGTATGCTATATAAACAAGTCTAAAAAATAAACCTAAAAATTAAGGGGTGTTCCGATAATGGTGTGATTTGCATCTATAATGCCTAAGTTTTGAACCATAATAGGTAGACTCTTGAAATTTTCACGGAAGGTGTATAACTGTGGCCACTATAGCAACAAATACTAAAACTTATAGGGTGACGTGTTATTTGCTTTTAGGTCTTTATTTCTTGAGCTGAAAGAGGCAGATATTTAAAATTAGAAGACAGTAATTTAAACTATGTTCGCGTTATAAGCAAGTATACAATATTAAACCTAACAACTAAAGGGTGTTCCGATAGTGACGTGCTTTGCGTGTATATGGCTTAAGTTTTGATCCATAATAGGTAGACTCTTGAACTTTTTACAGGAGGTGTATTACTATGGACACTATAACAAACAGTAAACATTAAAGGGTGTGCCGACAGTGACGTATAGATATACTCTTGAAATTTTCACAAATGGTGTATTACTATGACCCATGTATAACGACATACTTTTTGAAGCTTAATAGGTAAACTCTTCCAATTTGTACAGAAGATGTGTTGCCATGGCCGTTATGACAATTACTAAAGGGTGTTCTGACAGTCACATGTTTTTCACGTATAGTAACTTTTTTTGTTAATGGTAATAGGTAGACTCTTGATATATTCAGAGAGAGAGAGAGAGAGAGAATTTCCATGGCCGCTATAACAAATAATAAAATTAAAGGGTGTTCCGACAGAGATACGATTTGTACGTAAATAGCCTTATTTTTCGAACCGTAATAGGTAGACTCTTGAAATGTTTACAGTAGATGTTGTACTTCAGCCGCTGTAACAGTTACTAATATCTAAAGGGTGTTGCATCAGTGACATGTTTTTCACGTATATTACCTTATTTTTTGAAACGCAATTTGTAGGCGCATTTATATTTTTATAGAAAGTGTGTTACTATGGTTGCTATAACAACAATTACTAAAATTTAAAGGGTGTTCCAACAGTGATGCATTTTTCGCGATTATGACTTTAATTTTAAAATTAAAGGGTGACTCATAAGACATGAAAAAATTAACAACTTGAATTTTTAAAGTTGTACTAAACATAGTTCGGAACCCTACGTGTGTGAGTCTAACTCGCACTTGACTGATTTATTTTTATTTTAGTTTATAATGGCCAACATTAGTGTGCTATGTTGCCAGGGTCCATCAACATGTAGGAGCTTTCCTCTTAATACACGTAAAAATGTATTAAGAAATTTGTTAATCAAAGCTTTCTAAGAAAATATGAAGTGCTTGTTTGTAATTTGAAAAAAAAAATCATATACTTTAATTTATTTTAAACAAATGTCGAAAACCCTATCTAAAACATAGTAGTATTTGCTCATTTTCAGTTGTTCTTGCATCGGCTTTGCTTTTTATTTTTTCATGGCTCATATGTGAATGGGAGTTAAAAAAAAAAGCAAAGCAGTGAGAAAGAATATGAATATGACGGAGAAATATACGAAAATCTTGCAATTTACATGCATGCTTACACATGCAATTGAAAAGTCCATTTTAAAATATCGTTGAAGAGAAAGGTTGCGAAAATGAGTCAAACGTTTCATTTTACTTTTACAAACAACATATTTATTAATGTAGGGGGAATATCGAGGCAGACCACTTCCATAATGGGTCCCTTTTCGACCCCCTTCCGTCCTCTATGATTACAGGCAGCCGAAATGTAATTTACGGCAACCTACTTGCATTGAGTCACGTGCTACAATCAGCCTTTAATCTTGACTTTAGTGATTTCAGACTGTCGACTGGTAACTGTCGGCCTTCTTTCTCATCACGCAGTCTCTAGTAATTGCTAGCATTTGTTCAAGACTTAGGTCCCCCATGGCATCTACATTTAACAGGATTCTACCAGTGGCCCTGAGTCTTATGCTAGCCAGTGCGCTGCCGTCTCAACATCTTTCTTTTCCCCATCTCCTCTTCTGCCTCTGCCACACACTTTTATGCATGAGCTGTAGAGACTCCGACTCGACGTTGAAGGAATGTTTTGAGGTGCCTGCTTCGGAAAAGGATTTACGTCCAATTAAACCAAATTTCCTCCACAGCCGCAGGAGTATCTTCATAGTCCACCCCTTGCGAGTTTTCTTTGTCATTCTCTTTCGATATCCTCCCTTGGCTAGTGGCAAACGGAGTTTCTAAAGGGATTAACCTCTCAACCTCTAACGAGGCTCCTTGTCCATCCCTATCGAAATATCCCGGTTCAACAACATTTGAGAACCTTTAGAGATTAACTTGTTCACCCCTTGCGAGGCGTTCCTGTCCATCCCTTCTGAATTTTTCCCTAGGTCATTATTGGAGAAAACGTTGTCCACCCACACAGTGCTCCTTATGCATGGGTAAGTCTACATTGAAACTGTAGGTCGACCGCTATTAAGAGTTCGCATACTAAAGGCCAAGCACCCTCTTGACCTCGCATCCCTGCCGTATGCTGTTCCACCGTGGATTAGGGGAGCTGTTAACGACTAGTCCTCTTTAACTACTAACTAGCCATTCAGGTTCTCGGTACAGATATCAACCACCTTAACCTTACAAGTGGGGAATATAAAAGGAAGCTTTTTAACCTTAGGTTTTTCTTTTGGAAGTATTGGGCAAGTGAACATGTAATGTAAAATAATGATAGACATTCTAATATTCATTCACGAATAAAAATTGATATACGTTAAAACCTGCATGAAGGAATATTTATTAAGTTGTATTTACATCTAATATTTGCATACGAGTATGTATCTAACAATTTCTGATAACAAATTTTAGATTTTAAAACGTAATTTAAACAATGTTACGGAACGTAACTGAAACAATGTGACTTATAAATAAATTTTATGCTAAATTAACATTTAAAAGACAACACTCATTTTATTTAATAGTTAGTAGCTGAGCCCGCCATATCGTACAGTGTGTCCCATATAACGATGGGACAAAAATAGGAGTTGACACTCTTGTATTTTGAAACTTTGCAGGGCAACTATGCAGTACAACTTCGACAGCTCGGACATGCGCCAGTCCGGTCACTTCAATAATTCGGACGCTTCTACATTTCGGACGACTTAAAATTTGTATCTCTACAATCCGGACAAATTTTTTTTATGTAAGAAAAAAATTAAATTTCGGGGATTTTCCGTTTTTAACTCGCATGTTTTGTTATTTATACTTTTATTTACATTTTGCAGTACCATTACTTCAGTTTCGGTTCATTCTTTCGCAAGCGTGTTTGTCTAATTTCATGCTAAGTGCCATGTCTTTAAATAATAAACGCAAACATAAAACACTAACTTTAAAGGAAAAAATGCTCCTCGTCACTACTTGAAAGGCTCCCTCCCACCCACTATCATTAACAACACTTTCGATCTGTACATAAAGGGTGATCCAATTCGAGGTACTTTTTTCAATAGCCTTTTTTGACAAATCGCGTGTGAATCGGGTCATGCTGTCATGTTATTTTTGTTTAGTATTGTTTGGCATTTTATAATGGAAAGACTTATGCCTGAATTGCTTCGCTCTACGGGCTCTTGAAAAGTTCCAAGAAGATCCGACGTTTTCAAGGCAAATTTTGTTTAGCGATGAGGCCCATTTCTCGCTCAATGGGTTTGTAAACAAACAAAACTGCCGCATTTGGGACGAAAAGCAACCTCAAGAGATTCAAGAGCTGCCACTTCATCCAGACAAAAAAAAAACGGTTTGGTGTGGTTTGTGGGCCGGTGGAATCATCGGTCCATATTTCTTAAAAAAATAATGCCAATGCGAACGTAACCTCAATGGCGACCATTATCGTGCCATGATAACCGACTATTTGATACCTGTGAGTCTAACTCGCACTTGACTGATTTATTTTTATTTTAGTTTATAATGGCCAACATTAGTGTGCTATGTTGCCAGGGTCCATCAACATGTAGGAGCTTTCCTCTTAATACACGTAAAAATGTATTAAGAAATTTGTTAATCAAAGCTTTCTAAGAAAATATGAAGTGCTTGTTTGTAATTTGAAAAAAAAAAATCATATACTTTAATTTATTTTAAACAAATGTCGAAAACCCTATCTAAAACATAGTAGTATTTGCTCATTTTCAGTTGTTCTTGCATCGGCTTTGCTTTTTATTTTTTCATGGCTCATATGTGAATGGGAGTTAAAAAAAAAAGCAAAGCAGTGAGAAAGAATATGAATATGACGGAGAAATATACGAAAATCTTGCAATTTACATGCATGCTTACACATGCAATTGAAAAGTCCATTTTAAAATATCGTTGAAGAGAAAGGTTGCGAAAATGAGTCAAACGTTTCATTTTACTTTTACAAACAACATATTTATTAATGTAGGGGGAATATCGAGACAGACCACTTCCATAATGGGTCCCTTTTCGACCCCCTTCCGTCCTCTATGATTACAGGCAGCCGAAATGTAATTTACGGCAACCTACTTGCATTGAGTCACGTGCTACAATCAGCCTTTAATCTTGACTTTAGTGATTTCAGACTGTCGACTGGTAACTGTCGGCCTTCTTTCTCATCACGCAGTCTCTAGTAATTGCTAGCATTTGTTCAAGACTTAGGTCCCCCATGGCATCTACATTTAACAGGATTCTACCAGTGGCCCTGAGTCTTATGCTAGCCAGTGCGCTGCCGTCTCAACATCTTTCTTTTCCCCATCTCCTCTTCTGCCTCTGCCACACACTTTTATGCATGAGCTGTAGAGACTCCGACTCGACGTTGAAGGAATGTTTTGAGGTGCCTGCTTCGGAAAAGGATTTACGTCCAATTAAACCAATTTTCCTCCACAGCCGCAGGAGTATCTTCATAGTCCACCCCTTGCGAGTTTTCTTTGTCATTCTCTTTCGATATCCTCCCTTGGCTAGTGGCAAACGGAGTTTCTAAAGGGATTAACCTCTCAACCTCTAACGAGGCTCCTTGTCCATCCCTATCGAAATATCCCGGTTCAACACCATTTGAGAACCTTTAGAGATTAACTTGTTCACCCCTTGCGAGGCGTTCCTGTCCATCCCTTCTGAATTTTTCCCTAGGTCATTATTGGAGAAAACGTTGTCCACCCACACAGTGCTCCTTATGCATGGGTAAGTCTACATTGAAACTGTAGGTCGACCGCTATTAAGAGTTCGCATACTAAAGGCCAAGCACCCTCTTGACCTCGCATCCCTGCCGTATGCTGTTCCACCGTGGATTAGGGGAGCTGTTAACGACTAGTCCTCTTTAACTACTAACTAGCCATTCAGGTTCTCGGTACAGATATCAACCACCTTAACCTTACAAGTGGGGAATATAAAAGGAAGCTTTTTAACCTTAGGTTTTTCTTTTGGAAGTATTGGGCAAGTGAACATGTAATGTAAAATAATGATAGACATTCTAATATTCATTCACGAATAAAAATTGATATACGTTAAAACCTGCATGAAGGAATATTTATTAAGTTGTATTTACATCTAATATTTGCATACGAGTATGTATCTAACAATTTCTGATAACAAATTTTAGATTTTAAAACGTAATTTAAACAATGTTACGGAACGTAACTGAAACAATGTGACTTATAAATAAATTTTATGCTAAATTAACATTTAAAAGACAACACTCATTTTATTTAATAGTTAGTAGCTGAGCCCGCCATATCGTACAGTGTGTCCCATATAACGATGGGACAAAAATAGGAGTTGACACTCTTGTATTTTGAAACTTTGCAGGGCAACTATGCAGTACAACTTCGACAGCTCGGACATGCGCCAGTCCGGTCACTTCAATAATTCGGACGCTTCTACATTTCGGACGACTTAAAATTTGTATCTCTACAATCCGGACAAATTTTTTTTATGTAAGAAAAAAATTAAATTTCGGGGATTTTCCGTTTTTAACTCGCATGTTTTGTTATTTATACTTTTATTTACATTTTGCAGTACCATTACTTCAGTTTCGGTTCATTCTTTCGCAAGCGTGTTTGTCTAATTTCATGCTAAGTGCCATGTCTTTAAATAATAAACGCAAACATAAAACACTAACTTTAAAGGAAAAAATGCTCCTCGTCACTACTTGAAAGGCTCCCTCCCACCCACTATCATTAACAACACTTTCGATCTGTACATAAAGGGTGATCCAATTCGAGGTACTTTTTTCAATAGCCTTTTTTGACAAATCGCGTGTGAATCGGGTCATGCTGTCATGTTATTTTTGTTTAGTATTGTTTGGCATTTTATAATGGAAAGACTTATGCCTGAATTGCTTCGCTCTACGGGCTCTTGAAAAGTTCCAAGAAGATCCGACGTTTTCAAGGCAAATTTTGTTTAGCGATGAGGCCCATTTCTCGCTCAATGGGTTTGTAAACAAACAAAACTGCCGCATTTGGGACGAAAAGCAACCTCAAGAGATTCAAGAGCTGCCACTTCATCCAGACAAAAAAAAACGGTTTGGTGTGGTTTGTGGGCCGGTGGAATCATCGGTCCATATTTCTTAAAAAAATAATGCCAATGCGAACGTAACCTCAATGGCGACCATTATCGTGCCATGATAACCGACTATTTGATACCTGAAATTGAAGCTCGTGATCTCAGCTGCATTTGGTTTCAGCAAGACGGCGCCACTTCCCACACATCGCATCAATCAATGGATTTATTGAGAGAACATTTCGGCGCGCACATAATTTCACGTTTTGGGCCGGTCGATTTGCCACCAAGATCGTGTGATATCACACCGTTAGACTTTTTCCTGTGGGGATATGTAAAGTCTAAAGTTTATGCGGACAAACCCGCTTTGATTCGATTCGCCAGTTACCAGTCGAAATGCTCGAACGAGTCATCGAAAATTGGACTCAACGGATGGACCATCTGCGACGTAGCAACGGCCAACATTTGATAGACATAATCTTCCAAAAATAAATGCCAAAGAATGTTCTTTCAAATGATAATAAGCATTCTCCATTAAATTGGAATTTTCTGTTTTTTCCCTTAAAAAAGTATGGAACCTCAAAATGGATGACCCTTTATTTAGAAATATCTTCAAAATCTATATTATTTTTCATCTTAATATTCCTTCTTGAAGATATAAGTGGATCGGAGGATATTAACAATTGAGTCATCAAATCCTTATTCGTGTCGATTCCAGTCGTTTTATTGGTATGGGACAACTGCAGTTTCCTTACATATTTGTGATTTGCTTTTAGCGCTTCTTCTGACAACCATCCTTGAATGATTTTTTCATTTCATTAGTTCTTGAATTTCAGGTGTTGTAAGTCATATATACCTATTGGCAAATATTTTATAATATTATATACGTGGATTAAAATGTTATGTACAGCACTAGGCCTATAATACCATTCATAATGGGTTGAATACATTTCTCTTGTTAGTGTTAAAAGGTGTTTGAAAGATTTTATGTTTATTGGCAAATCTCATGATAGCTCTGTAGCATAATACCAAAATTATCAATAAGCTCCCTCTGAACGCCAGTTTTTTCTACCGCTACAACACTATTTCAGAAAAAACGACGACGACTTGTTCTCTTTCTGAATTCCTTACCATTTCGGTTAAAGCTCATTTCTTGAAACAAGACTAATGTAAATCCTCTAAGCCACCAGAAGTCAGTATTGATATTAGCGAATCATCTCTTGTGAAGACAGGCCAACATAAAAATGGTTGGTGATATCAGGGCTGAAAATTCTTCAGGGGGGGTGCTTTAAAATGATGGACCAACCCGCCCTGAATTTAAAGCACACCCCGAGCGGTGGAAGGATCAAAGATATAGCAATATTAAACTCTCAATCTCATTCATTAATTGAGCAACCCAGAAGAAAATAAGATTCACACTCTACTCTGTTGGTACAGACAGGCCAAACCGCCCCACAACCAACAGGGGATGAGGCAAAGTTTACCAAGTCAATACGCCAAAAGAAACCGGATATCCCCGGTTGAAAATTTAAATAAGAAATCTAAAGTGAAATCTGATTCATATAATGAGGCATGCATACAAGTTGCTATTATGGATAGGAGCAATCCCAGTGGAAAAATTAGTCCTGAAAAGTGGTGTATTCTTGAAATTAGACTACAACTCAGGATAACCGAATGTATAAGGGATAATGAAATTACCCCATTCTTTAGTAAAAACCAAGAGACCTTTAAATGGTTAGAGGAGAATCTTTTAGGACTTGCAGTAATATGGGAGGGTCCCGAATTGTATACCAAACCGATCGCAGAACTAACAGCTCGTCCAAAGGTCAGAGCATTTGTAACGGGCCTTAGAATTTTGCAGATAAATCTTCACCACTGCATTGAGGACACAACTAACCTAATTCTCTATATCCGCAGGTACAAAGTGGACATAGTGCTAGTGAAAAGACCTTGGATAACAGGGGAATAAGCGGGCTTGAGAATAATATATACGAGATTTTCAAATGTCAAAAAAAACAATAAAAATAGATCATGCATTTTAGCAAAAAAAATCTTAAGTGTTTTAACAGTGATTAGATGTAAAAGTATATAATTATGGCTTCCTCATATTTCGCACATGATGATGCCATTGATCCTCCTCCAGAAATAACAAGATATTTGATGAATTTTTCCGCAAATCATCAGCTAGATTTGATAATAGGATGTGATGTAAATGCTCATCATCTACTGTGGAGCAGTAATGATACGCACAATAGAGGGCACGCGCTAATGGATTACATAATAAAAATTAATATAATTATTGCAAACAGGGGTGCGGAACCTACATTTGAAACCAGAAGCCGAAAAGAAGTTCTAGATCTGACACTGGTGACACAAATAAACGGCCTAAATGTGATTACATGGAAAGTTTCAAAGGTAATGACGTTTTCGGATCATAAATACATAGAATATGAATTAGGTATAGGAAATACTAGACTTTTAGAAATCCGAGAAAAAGTAATTGGGGTATTTTTGAAGAAAATATAAGTAATTATATAACCCGATGTAAAATAGAGATTAATAACTTGTCGACATTGAACATATAACAGATAGCCTTGAGCGTGCATTTAAGGATGCATTCAATGCATATTGTCCTGTAAGTAGGGAAAAACTTCTAAAGCACCAGAAATGGTGGCAGAAGGAGTTGCAAACGTTAAGAGTTAACACCAGGAAAGCTTTGAATGCTGCACGGAAAATAAATACGGAGGAGAAATGGGCAGTGTATAAAAACAAACGCAAGGAGTTTAAAAAACAAATCAGAAAAGCAAAACGTAGGTCCTTTGTTGATATGTTAAAGAAAATAGAAACCGTTAAAGACACCTCAAGATTAAAAAAATCATGTCGAAACAAAATCACGTATCAAGTAACTTAAAAAGATTAGACGGTACATGGACCGATTCTGCTCATGAAACCTTGGAAGTACTTTTTACCACTCACTTTCCGGGTTGTTTGCTTGAAAAAACAGATAACTTTTTGACATCTGAGAATAACCTAATAGAGTATTCAAGCCCAGAAGCTAATCTTATCACCACAGGGAAAATTAAATGGGCTATAGGCACCTTTGCACCACATAAGTCTTCCGGAAGAGATGGAATATATCCAATAATGCTACAGAAGACATTACATATTATTGAACCTGTGCAGCTTGTATCGGCTATTCACACGTACCAACAAGCTGGAAAAAAGTCAAAGTGGTTTTTATACCGAAAGTTGGTCAAATTCAGCATAGCGATGCAAAGGACTACAGACCCATAAGTCTAACATCCTTTCTACTTAAGACTCAAGAAAGAGTCATGGAGGATCGCATTAGAGACAGCATGCGCAATATGGTATTCTCATCTGATCAACATGCCTATACTAAAGGTAGATCAATAGAGACAGCCCTCCAATATCAAATCCAGCGCTATTGAAAATGCACTCGAACGCTCTGGCAGTGACAAAATGGTGAAAGAATGGATAATGAATATGCTGTTACAAAGACAAATTCATGCAGAGATTGGTGGCGCACATATTGACGCGTTGGCTACTAGGGGTACACCACAAGGAGGAGTTATTTCACATACCTTGTGGATTTTAGCATTGAATGATATTCTGTTAGATTTAGATGCACATGGTGTAGGCGTAGTGGCACACTCTGTTGATGTAGTGATATTGGTAAGGGAAAAATTTCCGAATACCTTGACTGAAATAATGGAACTGGCTCTAAAAAACTTAAGCCAGTGGGCTATAAATTGCGGCCTTTGTTATTAACCCCGATAAAACCAAGACGGTACTTCTCACAAAAAGCAGAGTATTTAGCTTCAGCCCTCCAAAACTTGGGAGAAAAACTCTGCTGCGGTTAAAAGAAGCGAAATTTCTAGGGGTCATTTTTGACCAAAATCTTAAATGGAAAAGGAACCTTGATGAAAAAGTTAGAAAGGCATATGCCGCAATGTACACCTGTCAAGCTCTAATTTAAAAAACTTCTACAGGATATACAGTAGACCAGTATTGTGTCACGGAGCACTTGTATAGTGGTCAATTATGAAAACACGTACTCATGTGTCATTTATAGAAAAGTAAATAGAATAGTAGCACTGAGTATCACAGAAGCCAGAAAATCAACAGCAACTGACGCACTACGTAGAATACTTGGAATCGACCCTTTGAACTTATGTATAAAAGAATATGATTTAAGAACGCAATTAAGATTGAGGCAGAATAAACAATTAAATATTAAAAGATATGGTCACTCTTCGCTGATAAATAAATATCAACTAGAGAACACAAAAACCGATTACTTGACGCCTGAAAACCATTGGGACAAGGAGATTACTACAATAACCCCAAGGAAAGATGACTGGAAACCTCTGAATAATTTCAATGAAGGAATTGAGATCTATACAGATGGTTCAAAAAAGGACAATGGAACAGGAAGTGAAGTACACTGCGAGAAGTTATGTATCAGGTGCAGTTCTAGACTGGATAAATTATGTAACATTTTCCAAGCCGAAATTTTTGCTGTGTCTCGAGGCTGCCAGGTTACTTTCTATGAGGCCGATATTCTCAAGTGATATCGCAATTTACATAGACAGTCCGGCGGCTATAAAAGCACTCAGAAATAGGTGTATTAGATCGAAGGTAGCCAGCCGTTGTCGCAGAAAGCTACAAGTTCTCAATGAACAACACGCACTGAAACTGTGCTGGATACCCGGTCATTACAACACCGTAGAAAACGAAGCTGAAGACGAGTTGTCACGAGCTGGAGCTGACTTGGATATAAGCGTCAGATGTGAGGACATATACCCTGGTCTCGATTCTATATATGAGAGGATAAGAGAAAAATTTCGACGTGATGCCGACACAACGTGGAACGTTGAGACACACACAGACCAAATCATTGCTGGAGGAAAAAGGTATTGGAGAAAGGGATATGCAGTTATGTATGAGTAAGTCAGAACTGAGAATGTATGTAGGTATAATAACAGGACATAATGATCTCAGATATTTATTGAAAAAGATTCGACTTTGCGATGATGATATCTGCAGATGGTGTGGCCTAGAAGAGGAAAATACATTCCACTATCTTTGTCAATGTCCTGCGTTATCACACAGTCGTAATAAATGTTTTGGCTCTTTTTTTCTTTCAGAATATGGAGGACTTGAAGGGTATGAATGCTAAGCAAATTGTCAAATTTTCGAGACTCACGGGGCTACTTAGATCGAGAGATTAAAACAGAACAGTGGAGAATATCAGAGGAGTCACTATGGATCAATAATGGTCTTGTGAATCTACACATATATAATTATGTGATCCTCTATTAACCTAACCTACTTCGGTACTAGTAAATTTTTTTTAAACCATTTTAAAGAGAACCTATAGAAAATGCGAATAAAAGAAAAAATAGGACATAAAATTCTCCCTCCAGCCCTATCCAAACATAGTTACGTCTGCTTTGCCTCTGTGATCCTCTATTAACCTAACCTACTTCGGTACTAGTAAATTTTTTTTAAACCATTTTAAAGAGAACCTATAGAAAATGCGAATAAAAGAAAAAATAGGACATAAAATTCTCTCTCCAAACATAGTTACGTCTGCTTTGCCTCTGTGAAATTTCATTAAGATATCTTCAGTGATTCATGATATACATTATGTCCAAAATAAATCGTTTTGAAACCACTGTGCATTGTTCACTACATTTGGTATGAAACTTCACTAACAACTCTATTTATCTCAAATATAACGCTTTCCAAATTTTTTAATATTAGTCTCAGTTTTATTAAAAACCTCTCTAATAAAATATGGATTCTTTTTCTCTAAAATAAACTTGATTGGTCTGCAGTACAAGGTAGATGATAGTGTTTTATTGAACCATAAATCTTCCCCTGATGTTTTATTTACCATTTTTTCTTTATAAAGAAATTATATAATTTGTTTTTTATTTCGATGATTGAATATTTTATAATATTGCCTCAATGGCACAAATGCGGTTAAAAAGATAAATTCATCTGAAAGAACTTCACTTTCATATTTCTACTTATACTGGCTATGTCCTGAGCTTGCCCCATTTGCAAATTAACGTCAGCTTATTTGTGTTTTCCGGTACTTTACATATTTCTTCTAAACTTTTTACGGTTTTACGCGTCAAAGATTTAAAATTCACTTCAGCTGAATTTTCAGTGACACTTAAAGGCAAAATCCATACATTGTTAATATAAAAAAAATGTTTTTTTTTCGAAATAACTTCATAGCTGTTCAGAAAATGCATTATATTTTGCTAGTGTCTACAATCAAATTTTCCAAATTTTTCTTTCATATCTGTCAATTAATTTGTAATTAAAATTATTCTTTCTTAGGGAGAATAAAAAGAACTTAAGCTTGACTTTCAATTTAATCTGATTGTAAATAAAATAGTTCGACTGTTATTTTCTGTTCTGTTCTTTTATTTTTGTTTTGTTTCCAAAATTGTTTAATTTTTATAATAAAGAAATAAACACATTCTTGTAACTTTCCTTCGTTAAAAGATAAGCCACCGATTTTGCATACATACATATCGCATACCCAACAGTCAACTACATCTGAGTTATTTAAAATAAAGGACATCGCTGCACGTTTTATTTAAATTAATTTTTTAAATGTTTGTTGACATTAATATTGGAGAAGTGCACGTTAGCTTTTCTAGACCACCAATACTTACTTCAATTGGAGTTTTTAATACTTAATATTAAAACAAATGAAAATATTACATCACAGAAAGAAGAAAAATATGCATTTTTTAAATTGGATTTCCCTCAAAGTTCCGGTTTGATTTTTATATTTTTTTTAGGCCGATCAGTAAAAGACATTATAAGAGTGCAAAAACCGGAAAAAACAGACCATATTTTTTCTTTTTTTAATGTTTAAAAAAGTTTAGCAATTTTTAAGCTTCAATTAAAATATATACGATCTTTATAACAATGATAAAAATATTATAAACCAACTTTATATATTAAAATGTCTATTATATATATATTTTTTTTATTTATTTATATGTATATAAACCATAAATCTTTCGTCATTTATTATTTAAGTACATACTGATTCTCTTTATAGTTTTGATGTCCCATACTGATAGTTTGGGCCCGGTTGCTAGAGATAATACTATTCTTAAATCATTTTCTACAAATAATCAAGGTAAATTTAACGTAGGATATACATATAAAGTGTAAAGTATAAACCCGTCTAATAGATCCACTAAGTTTACAGAGCTCGAAGATTTGTTTGATTTGGGCTTGGTATTTTGGAAACATGGTTGCTAAAAGAAACTTTATCTCACACTGTTATTATTTCTGGTTATCAAAAAAATGAGGAATGATCGCATCATTGCTCACATGTTGGGTCAAGGTGGTGGTGTCTACCTACACATATATTTCTAATTCTTTAGAATACAAAATTGTCTACAAAAGTGTTGAGATAACGGGAGTAGAAAATAACCCTGGTCGAATTGAAATGTTTGGGCATTTTCATAGTGAATTATTTGAGGAATAATCTAACATCGTTATGGGCGATTAATTGTAATCTCTTCAATCACTCATTGTCTAACAAATTTCGTTTATTGTGTATTAGAATTGGGTTGCATATGATTCATAATTGCGTTCCTACTCATGTTGACTTAGCTCATGGTACGACCTCGCTCATGGAGTATTTCCTGGTAAGCAATAATTCATCAGTTGAAAATTCTGGTCAATTGGTTTCTCCTTTTACAAATTAATTTCATAGTTTTATATACATTTCATATAACGTTAAAACTAAGTGAAACATGCAAATTTAAAGATTACATTAAAATTGACTATGATCAATTCTCTTCATGTATCTTTCAGTTTGATACTTCAGTTATTTATAGTACGAATGATATCGATCCAAAGTTATCTGCTATCCAAAAATTGCTGTTTATATTATTTTAACATAAATTTAAGTTTAAATGCGAGTGGAAAAAATCCAACCTTAAGGTAAGCAAGCTGAACGCCACTAATAACTTGCTTAGCATTTTTGTTTTAAATATTCAGATCGATTAGTCGCTCGATTTAGGTATAAACACCCTAAGAAGTCATCCAAAAAATAACCACTAAACGGAAAATCACGTGAGTGATTATTGAGAAGATAATTATTATCGAAGAACTACCGTACGTTTGTTTTTTGGATAATTTTACGGTTTTATGTAGAGTACATAGTTGAAATTATATTTTGACAATATAAGAAAAAAATTACTTACAAGTCCAGTGGATAGAATAATAACACCACATATTTGCCAGCATATTGAGACAGCGATAACTTAACAATTTCTTTTTTGACAACCGCAGTTCCTTCGAAAGGAGGAGCTGGTTTTGATACTAAAAATAACGATATAGGTACATATATTTAGACTTCAAATTACAATAAATATAAAGATAAATATCTTACTAACTGCTTTCGTTGTTTGTAATGTGTGATCACTCTTTGTTGCTTCAGCGGGATACACTGAGCCACCAGCAAAAGAATAACAAGAATCTACATCGTCTACTGTGGCCAAAGCTAGTGCTCCAAGAACTGTCCAAATTGCCAGTAAAAGAATAAAACGTGTATACAAAAACATTTCTCTAAAAACAAATTATGTACAAGGAGAAAGATAAAATATTTTTACAACCAAATAAACATTTTCACATTAGAAAAAACCAGCCACGCGTACATTTTTTTAAACTTTAATTTAGGTAGGAAAAACATACAACGTACAACGTGTAGGAAGGAATCACCTTTTTCTTGTGGATGTTTACACAACTGTCTATTTTTTTTTTTATTTATTTATAAAATCGGGTATCGCCAATGAAACACAGAAGAATTCCCGAAACTTCTTCTGCAATTTATATAAATGTATGCTCCTTAATTTTAAGGTTCTAAACACCGCTTTATTTTAAATAACAGTTTTTGAATGTTTTTGACCTATCTGTTAAAATAAATAATTTTATTTTTTTTTTTTTGAAAAATAAAGGAATAAAAATGCCGGTTACAATCAGAGGGCGAAGCCGATATGAAATGACGAACGCCGGCGGCTACACAAGAATATACTCGGGGGCGACTAAAATTATTCTAAAACCCGAATGCAAGGCGAATTTATAACAGGTAAACTCGAGAGCTCAGGTGACTATTTTTTGTCTCCATCTTAAAGTGTCAAAATGTGCAAAATTTTGTGTTTTGACAGCATAAAATGAATTATACAAAAACAAAATAACGTATTTTTATTACATAGTTGTACTTTTTTTCGCCGAGAGTCTACCTTGTTTATTGTGCTATAGTCATGACAATACAAGAACAAAAGAAAATGAAACCTAGACCCACCGCAGCACATTTGAATTGTTAAAATTATGTGAATATTTGTGTTATGTATATTATAATATTAAATATAAAATCAACATACATTCATACAATTTTGTGTTTCTTTTTATTATTGTTTCTAAATAACCAAATTTTGAAAGAACCAGCCGCAAAAAAACGTAAACAAACACAAATTAGCTAGGCTTTGAACACCACCTGATATCAATTCCCCTTGATTTAAACCAAGGCATATTCATCAGGCAACCTCACTAGGAAGGGGATATATTAAGGCGAAAATTTTTAAATTTTTTTTATAAAAAAATTTAAAAAAAAATAGTTTTTTTCGCCTTAATATTTCCCCTCAGTAGTGAGGCTATCTGATTAATATGCCTTGATTTAAGGCGAATTTTCCTTGGAAGCAGTTAAAGCAACCCGAATTTATATCAGGTGGTGTTGATAGCACAGCTTATTTTTGTTTGTTTACGTTTTTTGGAGGCAGCTTTTGTCAAAATTTGTTTATTTAGAAACAATATTGAAAACAAAAACAAAATTGAAACGAAAAAAAATTATTTAAAAAAGGCGTTACATATGAATGTATGTTGACTTTTTATTTTAAATTTTTACTACACACAACACAATAACACATACACAAATTTTCACCATATTTTAACAACTTAAATGAGCTGCGGTGGGTCCAGATTCTTTTTTTATCCTTTTTTTAATTGCTTTTTATTTTTTTAGTTCTATTTTTTTCTTCGTTTTTTCTTTTAGTAAAAATAAACAAAACACATTAGGTTTGTTCTCTTATTAAAAATAGTTAATAAATTTATTTTTTGTTGTTTGCTAGTCTTGCAGCCAGCAGCGCTAGACACATTATAGGACGTTTTAACATCTTTCAGGGATCTTTAAACATAAGATTAATTAGCCCTTAAATTATTATTGTGTAAAAAAATAATTCAATTCAATATTGTTCCTAAATGTTGGAAGTTTCTGCTTCGAAAGTAAGCGAACACAGCTATTTTTTTTACATTTTTCTTTGATATTAATTAAGGCGAATTAATTTATTTTGACAGAGGCAGCCGACCAAACAAAAACAAAATACGTGTTGTTTTTTATTGTTGTACTTCTTGTCGACTCGCTTTTACCTGATAAAAAGATTCGCCTTGAGTTAAAGCCTGGTAGCAAGGCGAATTTATATCAGGTGTTGTTGATAGCCCAGCTGAATTTTATTTGCTTACGTTTTTTGCCGGCTGGTTTTTTCAAAATTTGTATATTTAGAAACAATATTAACAACAAAATCAAAACTGAAGTGAAAAAATTATTTAAAAAAGACGTTACATATGAATGTATTTTGATTTTTTATTTTAAATTTTTAATACACACAACACAATAACACAACAGAAATATTCACAACATTTTAACAATTTAAATAAGCTGCGGTGAGTCCAGATTCTTTTTTGTGCTTTTATTTTAATTGCTTTTTATTTTTTAGTTCTATTTTTTTCTTCGTTTTTTCTTTTAGTAAAAATAAACAAAAGACATTAGGATTGTTCTGTAATTAAAAATAGTTAATAAATTTATTTTTTGTTTTTTTTTTGCTAGTCATGCAGCCAGCAGCTCTAGAAACATTGTAGGTCGTTTTGACATCTTTCAGGGATCTTTACACATAAGATTAATAAGCCCTTAAATTATTATTGTGTAAAAATATAATTCAATTCAATATTTTTCATAAATGTTGGAAGTTTATGCTTCGAAAGTAAGCGAACACATCTATTGTTTTTACATTTTTCTTTGATATTAATTAAGGCGAATTAATTTATTTTGACAGAGGCACCCGTCCAAACAAAAACAAAATACATGTTTTTTTATTGTTGTCGTCTCGCTTACACCTGATAATGGATTCGCCTTGCAACAAACTAAATACATGTTGTTTTTATTGTTGCTTTCACTTGATAATTATATTGACCTTGGCCGAATGCATATCAAAAAACCGTGGCTAAGCCCCCGTCTACATTAGTCATTAGCCTGTTT
The DNA here is from genome assembly GCA_949628195.1 of Phasia obesa. Taxonomy (NCBI): domain Eukaryota; kingdom Metazoa; phylum Arthropoda; class Insecta; order Diptera; family Tachinidae; genus Phasia; species Phasia obesa. The sequence goes on from OX451217.1 coordinate 86,193,284, forward strand.
TCACAATATACAGAAACAGGGCAGACATTTTATGAATTCTCTTTTGCTCTGTATTAATGCTTTTACAATTGGACATAAACAAGACAGACAGATTTTTGCACATTCTACTTTCGGATATATTACTTTACATGTGTGCGTGTGTGTTTGAAAATCTGTGGTACATGTACTTTGTTGAGAAATTTTAAGCATGTAGACGCTGACTGGAGAAATATAATATGAAGCAACACAGAAAAAAGCAACAAGCAGAAAAGAGAAACGAAAAAATTTCCAGTAGGGTAGTCATGAAATACACACTCTACCTCTTCAACCCCCTGCCTACAAATCTCGTCTGTCTGCCCTGTTTCTGTCTGTTGTGAAAGGGGACTTAACATTCCTTAACAAAATACAAACTTCATATAAAAAACACAGTATTAAAAATAATGTTTTTTTTATATGAAGTTTGACTTTTATTAAGAGGCCGTCTTCACTAGTCATCAAATTGAACAAAACATAAACACGACGCCGACAGAGCAACGTAATTAATTTCTGCATGTTGCTATAGGTTACGAATGCGTGTTATTGTTAACGTCTAATGGAGACGGGGGGTTACCCCCGTATTTTTAATACTGGTTTTTTATATGAAGTTTGACTTTTGTTATGAAATATTGAGAGCAAATGAAGACGGGAGTTTAAGGATGGGAAAGAAATTGCTGTTTATTTGAAGAACTCGTTGGCTTAGCTCTTGTCCCAAAATGCCATAGAAAAAAATTGTTCATGAATAAAGAAAAAATAGAAAAATAGAAATGTTTTAAGATTAAATATTGGCATAACGTAGAAATCAATAATTGAGACTGGGGACTCTGTCAGGGTATGTCCGTTTCTTACTGTCCACTGTCCAAATTCCACCAGCGTCTGTTACCCATATTGGGCGGCTTGGTGGTCTGTCTGACACCCCCAGGCAGCTATTAAATTACATGTCAGTATGTATAAAATGCAAACCCCTCCCCCACCCAAAAAAAATGAAAGAAAACAAAAAATAATGCCCCATGTATCCGGTCGGGGGCTTCAGAATCTCCGGAGACCCTATTCCCGCTTCGTCGATTTCAAGTCGAGGTGAATCGATTTCATCTGAGATCCAGGTTTGTCTGGTTGGAACGCCAGGCCAGGCTAATCTGCAAACGACTGGTGTCGCGCAAAATACACAAAAGTTGCACCAAAAAAGGTGTCAAAAAAGGCAGCGAGGTGCCTCTGGACACTACTCCAAGCACCTCAAAAGCTGCAAAGGTCCGTGCCACTAAGGCTAAAACCCTTGTTTCGGGCGCTGCAAGCACATCAGCTGCAGCTGCAGCTGCCCCAGTGCCGGCTGTGAGCAGATGAACTGCGAACAAGATTTCGGGTTCCACTGTCTCACCTCCCCCCGCCAGTGGAGGAACTGCGAACACGTCTTCGGGTTCCAAAGCTGTGCTCCCTGCCCCACAAGGCAATTCGAATAGACCAACACGGCACGTCCGACCCGCCAGAAGGGCCTTTTTGAAACGGCGATCAGCCGAAAAATGTGTCGGCCAACTTGGTAAAAAGCCAGTTGAGTCACTTACCAAGGAGGAATCAACCTCTTTACAATGGGCTAGATTCGTACTGGCTAAACCGCATGTACCTCCATCTTCGTCCACTGACGCGCCTAAGCGTCAGAGGTCGGAGGAGGAGGCGCATGCGAAAAGTCAACAGCCCGATACTAAGCGTCCGAAGTACAAGTCGATGGACAGAAGTTTCAGCGAGGTCGCCAAAGGCAACCTCGTACGTGCTGTCATCGACAGTAATGACGCGGACAGCTCCATCTCCCATGCAAACTGGGAGGTGGTTCGTAAGCAATTGATGAAAGTGTTCTGGAAAGTCCTTAAAGACAATCCAGGGCCCTCTCCTCAATGCGATGATGCAGGATGGTTCCGAGGGCGTGTCAAACTAATGGCCTGTTCAAACGAGCGATCAGCCATGTTTCTAAAGCTGGCCGTCGCTCTTTTGGAGGGACTTTGCGAAGGCGCTAGGCTGGACGTGGTTTCTCTTGATGAGATTCCCCGCCGACCTAGGGCCATGGCACGAATTCCCGACGAGCCATTCATAGCTCAGGAGATTATGGATCTCATTCAGATAGGAAATCCTGCGCTACCAACCAATGACTGGAAGGTAGCCAAGATTTCCGAACCTGAAGGTTCATCCAGACGGATCACCCTCTTGCTGAATCGGGAATCTCTGGCGCCGCTTCGAGAGAGACGTGGGAGGATCTTCTATGGTTTTGAGACGATCATCCTACGTGTCTACCATGGGGACGACAGGGACGACCAGATTCAGGGAGATGATGATCCTTCTCCGGTCGTGACAAACGATGAGACTGCTAGTCTAAGCTCTCATGAGGATGGACGAGGCAGTTTACGAGGATGCCCTCTTGGACTCTGATCAAGAGGACGTCAACGTCACAATTGTACCCGCCACAAGAGATGGTGAAGGTGACGCAAGTCAATCTTCATCATTCTAAAGCAGCTTCGGCTGCACTGCTGAGAGAGGGGAGGAGCTTGTTTTAGCCCAAGAACCCTCGCTACATCAAGGCAGGGTTTGCGGGCTTGGTTCAAAAGGCTTTAAGCTACTGCACACGAATGGCCAAGGTAAGATCAGAGCGTGTATAGTGGCTAAAAGCGACTTAAATATCTTCATTTTGTCTGATTTCAGTGATGATGCAGCCGCCTGGGAGACGGAAAACAAAACAATTATAATTGTCTCCAGCTACATGGCGTACGACAGCGAAACAGCACCACCTAAAGTTCGCAAGATTGTAGAAATGGCAAACAGATTGGGCTTGCCGGTTATCATTGGAGCAGACGCCAATGCACATCATGTCATATGGGGAAGCTCCGACTGCAATACAAGGGGTGAGTTTCTACTTGATTTTATCCTTTGTAGTAAATTAGACGTAGTTAACGTTGGATCAGAACCTACTTTTGTTGTGATAAATAGAAGGGAGGTGCTTGATATAACGCTAGTAAATACTAGGCACTCAGATTTGATTAGCTCGTGGAGGGTCTCAGATGACTGCTCCTTCTCTGATCATAGGTATATTGAATTCAAAATAGACATTCAGGGTAAAGGGGTTACACCCCGGCGTAACAGAAGGAAAACAAACTGGGAGCAACAGCGATCTTTTCTCTCAGACTTTCTTTCAAACCCTCCGGTTATTAATGATAGGCAGAGTATCGATGTCGCAGTGGGTGCCCTAAGAAATGCATTCGAATTAGCGACGTCGGAATCATGCAGATTAAACATCTGCCGTGGTAGGAGCAAGCCACCCTGGTGGAACTCCGACATAGCGGAAGCTCGGAAAGCTACCCGCAAACTCTTCAATGAGGCAAAAAGACTGGGCAACTGGTCAACATACAAAGCCTCAGTTAATAGATTTAAAAACCTGATAAGAAATGCAAAAGAGGCGTCATGGGGATCCTTCTGTAGCGGCGTAGAAGAGGCTTCTGAGACGAGCCGGCTTCGTAAAATCTTATCAGTGTCGCAAGTTGTGCCGAGTTTCATTAAGAAACCATGTGGCAACTGGACTACAAGTGGACATGAGACCCTTGAGGTACTTATGGACACGCACTTCCCTGGTTGTACTCCCCTAACAGGGGACCACTTGACTGCTTAGATTGCCTCCCACAAACCCCAATCCCTATTAGCAGGGAAGGACTCTTGTGGGCTATAAAGAGCTTCAACCCGTTAAAATCCCCTGGTCCAGATGGCATTATACCTGCTGACCTTTAGCATAATGCGGATCTTATAATACCATGGCTAACCCGAATATACACAGCATGTCTGTCATGGGCGTATATTCCGGAACTGTGGACCAGGTATTCCGTTGTTTTCATCCCTAAAGGAGGAAAAACGTCGCACACCTCACCGAAGGATTTCAGACCTATCAGTCTGTCATCCTTCCTTCTAAAAACACTGGAACGGATAATTGATCTCCATATGAGAACAACAATTAATCCGAACCGACTTTACACATCTCAACACGCATATACCAAAGGCAAATCGGTTGAGACGACACTGCATATGCTTGTAGGATACATTGAAAAATCTCTAGAGCATAAGGAATATGCATTGGTGGCGTTCCTTGATATAGAGGGAGCGTTCAACAACGTGAAACCGGAGTCCATCATTAGGGCTCTGGAAAGACTGGATGTAAATCAGTCAATTATTAGCTTCATTAGGAATTTCCTGACCTATAGAGTCATCGTATCCAATATGGGGCGGGCTACTGTCTGTAGGGCAGCTAGACGACGGACGACACAGGGAGGGGTGCTGTCACCTCTTCTTTGGAACCTCGCCATAAACTCATTGCTTACGGTGCTGGACTCCATGATGCTCACAACTGTAACATATGCGGATGACGTTGCAGTAGCTGTGTCAAGTAGACACCTGGACACTCTATCGCAACGTTTGCAAACATCACTTAGACATATTAGTAAGTGGAGCACCGAAAGTGGAAAGAAGAAACAAGATTCATACATTTCCGCTACCACTCCTAAACGGAATGGAGCTTAAATTATCTGTCAGAGCGAAATATCTAGGTATTATTCTAGATTACAAACTGTCATGGAACCCTAATATACTATTTAGGGCAAACAAGGCTCTAATAGCCATATATACCTGTAAGAAGGCCATAGGTAAAAACTGGGACATTAGCCCCGGAAATGCCTGCTGGCTTTTTAATACAGTGATAAAGCCCATACTAATGTATGGAGCGCTTGTATGTTGGCCTGCACTAGGCAAGTCTACATACTGTAGCATAGTAAACAAAGTACTACGCACTTCAGCCTTGATGATCATGAGTGCCATACGCACGACGCCATCAAAAGCTCTGTTAACAATGTTTCACTGGCTTCCAGCCGATCTAATGGCCAAACAGCTGGCCTTGAACTCAGCAATAAGGCTTAGTGCAGCTGGGGCATAGAAATCGAAGAGTTTCGGCCATGCGACTATTTTGGGATGTGTGCGCATATCGACAATCCCGGAATATATTGACTATTGTGCACCCTCAGCCATGCCGACCAGAAGATTCGGAGTATCAACTTCAGGCACGTCATCTATGATGACACATGATCGTCATCAAGAAGACGTGCTTAAGTTCTATACAGACGGCTCTAAATCGGAAAATGGAGTGGGGGGAGGCGTCTTCATTCCTTATTTTCAAATAAGGATGAGGTTTAGGCTGGATCAGTAGGTATCTTCCTGCTCATCCCTCTTTCGGGCGTCACAACGGGACCAAAGGGACCCAAGTGAGTCGGTTTTTCCCTCCACACGGAGCCGGCGAACCGTGCAACCTAACCTAACCTAGAAATAAATAAAAACAAATGTATGTTTGTTAGAGCGACTGGCACTGAAAGAGACAAAATGTGCATTGATTCCAATTTCTGGTCCTATTTTAAAACAAATTGACCTTTTGAAACATTTTTCTTGAAACGACTTTGTTGCATTCCAAGAAATAAAAAACACTGTACCTCTCTTATCAGATCCCTCTAATAACCGCACATGAGAGGTTTCACTGTACTCGCCTTTAAGGCCTTTTCACACTATAATACAAGTATTAATACTTTTGAGGAAAATGAAACTATGACATGATGAGTTGTTATTGTTTTTTTGAAAATTGTTGAGTTGCATTTTATTCAAAAGTATTAATACTTGTATTATCGTGTGAAATGCAGCTTTTAAAAAAATTTATAAGCGCATGATTTTTTATTCTACAAATTATTGATTTGTGAGTAGTCTTTTTTTTTATTTCAGTGCGAAAAAATCAACACTGATTTCGTTTTTACTGGAATGTTTCCATTAATAAATCGTCAAATGAAAAATATTAAAAAAAGAAACCGAATAAAATTAAACAAAAACCCGTTTTGTAAGGAAGTGAAAAAATCAAAGAACTTAATGATCTTTAATTTAAACGAAAACTGATGTATGACATTTGTTAATGTTTTTTTTTTTGTGGTATTTGTTGTTTCAATTTACTTCGATTTGTCTTCAATTCCCCCATTTCATGTTTTGGAGATTCATCTTTAATTTTATTTCAATACTTCTTTATTATATGCAAGGCGAATTCGATACCCCAGCTGATTGTTTTTTGCTCTCGTTTTTTTGCTAATGCCTTGTCAAAAAATACATTGTTTCATATCTGCTAATCTAATGTCAAAGTTGTTGTTTTGTTGTAGTTGTTATCCTACTGCTCACACCTGGTATGAATTCGCCTTGATTATATGTATAGATGGATAATAAAACATAGTCTGGTAACATTATTCTGGAAGATATAATTAGCATTCTTTTTATATTACAGGGTGTCATTTATAAAATTATATATTATTGCTTGAACATTTACCATGGCGAATTCATACCAGGTGTGAGGAGTACGAAAAAAAAGCCTCAAAACAACAACTTTGATACAAAACAATGTATGTTTTTTTGACAAAACATTGGCAAAAAAAGGAGAGCACAATACAATCAGCTGGGATAACGCCCCCACCTGGTATGAATTCGTCTTGAATATTTACAACATCATACAATATAAATAAATAGTGCTATATTTTCTAAAACATAGTGCCACATTATTAATTTTCTTAATAATTATTATATTCAATCAAAAATATTTAAACAATTAAAAAAAACATTTGTAAGTGCATATGATATCAATATAAGAATAACAACATCACCTTCCCCAAATACATAGCGATATCTGGTTAACAATAACAAAAACCTAGAACTTATTGTTTTAAAAATTATACAAAAATTGAGTTGTTTTTGTGTGTGACTATTTTTTATTTTCTGTTGCAGATTAGCTTCTTATAGAGGTATTAATTAGTCCACCCTTTTTGCATTTTGCAAAAATGTCAATGCCAATGAGTAATCTTAATCAGGGTGGGTACATTCCTCCTGGATACGCACCAAATGCTCCTCCAGCTCCAGGCAGTTATAACCCCGGCGCACCACAAACAGGAAGCTATGTGAGTATTTTTTACCATATTTATGCTTAAAATGCTGTATGTACATAGTAAAAATTATACGCCCCTTAAATTTATTAAGTAGTTAGTAAAATTTAATTCGGATCCTTCTTTATGCAGAAAATGTATAGTGTATATATACATATATCTATGTATATACTTGCATACATATGTATGTACTTATTTGCAGTATATAGTTTTTAAGTAAATGGTACTTAACTTATGGCTAATATTTTTTGCTTTTAATAAATGACGTAATTTTTGTTTTGTAAAAATTATTTATTTATTTATAATATACCTATTTTGAAAAATTAATTTTTTTAAATAATTTTTTTATTTGGTTTATCAATAAAATTGAAATGCTCAAAGCATTAAAAAAACGTAGTTTAAAAACAGTGTTGATCGTAATACAATAATTTATTACCTATAATAATAAAATTGTAAGGCTATGAAAAAATATTTAATAGTTACAGTGGTTATATTGCCAGCCTAGTAAAAATTCAAAGAGGAAGTAGGTACTTTCCAAATCCGCTCCCAGTATTCTTCTAAGCTATATATGGTGCTCTATTAAGCCAATCAATGAAAACGTTGTGCAGTTTCCGATTTTTTGATACTTCATTAAGTCTAATGAAAACTAGTTAAAGACGAAATAGCTAATATTAATCTGGCTTCTTTATGGCGTTCCATCAAGGCATTTAACATAAAAAGCGGTTAAAAAAGATACCTCTCATAGCTACTCCAAATATGCTTAAAATCCGAATGCTTTTTCTTGAGTTCTAGTCTTTTTTTAAAGAAAATTTAACATGTAAATAATACAAAAACTGTTTAAGTATGCGGGGTTAAAATCTAGTTAAGGGTATCGTCTCCAAAAAAAAAAATTGTCTTGGGGTTAGAATAGTGTACGAAAACCGGTAACCTATATTTTGCAAATGACAATATGGTTTTCATATAAAAGCTTATACACATTTCAGTCTGACGCCAATAACTTTTTTAATAAATAAAACTATTAGGATTAAATCTTGTTAAAGTAGTAAGGTTTAAGTTAAAGTAGTGTGTGTACATATACTTTTATATTAGAAAAATAATCGAACTACGGCCTAGCTTTCAGCTTGCTGGCTGTGAAAGGAATAGTGATCCCATGAGGCCATTGAAACTTTATGTCAAAAAATTCTAATGGCTTTGTCTCCGCATTCAAATACGTAGCAATTCCACTAGTTCAGAAAAGATGGGAAAACGAATCGACCTGCTTTACCAAAAGGATTGCCCGCCTCTTTGGGATCGAATAACAACAGAGCAACACCTTCTACATATTCTAAGAACATATTCGTAAGGAACTTAACTGTTGTAATATTAATGGAACTGAACAGAAACAATTCCAATATTAAAAGTACTGGTTGATTTTTACAGTTCCCATTGGCATGGTTGGCTCACGGCCTCTACCTCTGTTATTTCATTTAATTTTCTTACTTTATAATTTTATTGTAAGCAATAAAGAACAATTTTAAAACCTTTATTGTTTACAATAAAGTAATAGTTTTTATTGACCCCCAATATACATATACACAGCTACATACCTAACATAGTAAAGAATTTCAAACGAACTTAAATCTTAAAAAAATAATTTACTTAAATATGTAACACTTAAAAAAATGCAAAGTACTTTCTAACAACACAATCATCAGTCAATGCATCGAATTCTCTTTATTTTAGTTTGTTTTATTTCAATTCAAAGATCTGATTCGTGGTAGTCAATTTGATTTCTGCTAGAACTCCTGTGAAGCTCCGAACATATAATTTTTAAATGAAAAGCAGATTCTGTTGTTATTCGCACTTCTATATTTTAAAGCGGATAGGTAATTTTTAATATTATTAGACTTGTTTAGGAATACAAAGTTTAAAGTTAATGTTGTTAACAAGGTAAAACAACACATTTTGTATTCCATTTTAAGATCTGAAATTAGAATAACTTCTAAGCGCAATGATGATATACGTATATTAATTACTTCGTTAAATAATAACTTAAAATATAATTAACATTAATAAAAAATTATTCTCTTGCAAAAATGTTTACATATATTCAAAGTTGTTTTCATCAAATTGACGATTTGGTACACCACCTGGTCCTCCAGGTCCACTGGACATTTGATTAGTATTTCCCATACCGCCACCACCCAATGGAACGCCACCAGGACCAGCACCAACACCACCCATTTGTGGACGAAATTGTTGACCAGGTGTCGATTGTTGCTGGAGTAAATGTCTAAGGCCAGGATTATTGTTCATCATGGGTCGAACCATGCGTTGTTGCATTTGTTGTGGAGGCATTTGTTGCTGGTTATTTGGATTCCCTCCAGCCATCATGGGCATACGTTGGTGTTGCATCATAGTCATTTGTTGTTGTTGCATAGGACTATTGCCGACCATCTGATCCGGACCCCCAGACATGGGTGGTCCACCCATCATTTGTTGATTCATTGGACCTCCGGCCATTTGTATGTTCATTTGTTGCTGTGGGTTATATTGATTAAAATGCTGTTGCTGTTGTTGTTGCTGGCTAGGATCTTGTTGTTGTTGTTGCTGTGGATTCATGTTGTTTGAGATTTGACCAGCCATTGGATTTTGTAATTGTTGCTGGCCTTGTTGTTGCTGTTGTTGCTGCATACTGGATGGTCCACCACCAGCGGTTTGCTGCATACCCATTGATTGTTTTTGTTGTATTACTTTGCGCAATCTTTCTACAAACATAGACTGATTGTTGGGTATAAAACCCAGAAATGCATTTTTATCTGCAGTGTAGAGAAGTATTAGAACCTTAATATCACATGCTGGCATATTGGGTGGCGTTGTAAAGTGCACACAGCCAGCAAATATAGTTGTCATGTTTTTGGCCAAAGCATCTAAGGCCTCGCATGGTTGAGGTTTAAAAATAACCATTTTGGAGTCTTTAAGAAATTGTCCGCCTATATTACCAACCAAATGTTTCGGCATAAGCTGCATTAGCAATTTGGGTGGCCAGTTGATGGCTTTCATTTCAGGTTCTCCATCTTTTATATTGGCCGTTACAGTACATTGTAGCGTACGAGGTATCTTTTGTTGGTCAGGTTTACTTTTTTCTACCCACTCCAAGGTTCCAGACCAAATTTTTTCACGCATAAGTGCTTGATCTGAAGATGTTCCAGCATTTTGTTGGTTTGCCATCGATGTATTCGGCTGATTGCTGCCACCAACTGGAACTTGTTGCTGTTGAGGGTTCGGTCCTCCAGGTCCAGACATAGCGGGATTCATTACATTTTGTTGTTGTTGTTGTTGTTGTTGCTGCTGAAGTTGTTGCATCTGCTGTTGTTGATTCATCATTTGCATTCGAATTTGTTGCTGTTGCATCATTGGATTAACATTTTGGTTGGGTGGAGCGCTGAGTTGAGATATTAAGGCTGAATTTTGTACAGCCATACCCCCTTGATTGACTGGTCCGCCCATAGACACCATTGGCCCGCCAGGGGCATTTGGCAAAAATTGTGGTCGTGTTTGTTGTTGTTGTTGGTTTGGATTGAAAACCCAGCGGTTGCTTTGGCCTTGAAAATTTGGATTTTGCATTGGATTTTGACCACCGAATTGTTGCTGCTGCTGTTGTTGCAAAAGTTGCTGATTAAGAGTATTTCCTGGTTGTTGATTTTGATGTATGTTGGCCATTTGAGCAACCTGTTGTTGTTGCTGTTGAAGCTGCTGTTGAGGTGAAGCATGCGTGTTTTCCATTGATAAACCTGTATTTTGCTGCTGCTGTTGAACATTTTTTTGCTGTTGTTGCTGTTGTTGATTAGAACCAACCACTACTTGATTGGTTTGGCTACCCATAGTAGCTGCTACACTGTTTGGACTTTGTGGCCTTTCTTTAAGATGGTAGCCCTTAAGTAATACTAAATGTCTTATATTCTTGGCATATTTTTTTGCTGTTAACGGTTGATCTCCATCAGCTTTCATAAAGATTTTAAATAACATTGGAATTTTACGTGGCGCTATTATGGAAAGATTAATTTTTCTTTCGTGGAAAAGTCCGGCAAGTTGCTCCACTTAAAAATATAAAAAAATTACAAAGTAAATATATGTACCTAATTACGAGTGTATTTCAATAAAACCAAATCCCATAAAAATTTGTTTAATTGAAAAAAATGCATTAGTCAATAATTAATTTCATAACTGAACTGAATTAACATCATAACTTTCATATGCCATTAAATTTATATATATCTAAAATAGTTATACAATAGTGGTTAACACGTTTGCAACTATAACATCATATAAGCTCTTTGTTAACAAATCGCATCAAAAGCTCTTTTTTGTTTATTTTTAACATTGAATAATGCTTTAGTTAGGATTAATCTGTTTACTGACAAACAAATTTTTAAAGTGAGAGTATTAATTTAGCTGTTCAAAACACTTGCAACTATTATTTCTTATACTTTCAATAAAGAAGTTTTTAATAAAATTCTACAAGAAATAACGGTAACGGCATCTCTTTTTTATAATCGAAGTTTCTGCTATATGTATTTCATAAAAAATCTATATTAGTTATTCTAGTTCATTGGAAAATTGCTTGAATTGAATACAATTCAGAATATAAATTAAAAATTTTAAACAATTATCGTAATGAAACATCGCAGAAAGAAATTTCGAATAATTCATATGAAATATCTATACGGAGCATAAAAGAGGAATGAATACATTCCTTAACAACTGTACGAGAAGATAGACAAAAAAAAAAAATGTTTCATAAAACATCCCAAATCAGTTCCTAAAGAAACAAAAATAGAAATTTATATTGATGCTAGTCTTTCAAATATAAAACGTAGAGCCCGGGAATATGGTCTTAAAAGTTGTACAAAAAAAAAAAAAAAACGTTTGTATCCGAGAAAAACCGAAAAGCTTGTCTTCGCTTTGCCCGCCGAGCACATTTGATTTTTACTCCACAACAATGGAAAAACGTACTTTGGTATGACGAGTCTATATTCAATCTCAGAGCATCAAATGGAAGATTTAATGTTCGAAAACCACGAGGCGAAAATTTTAGTCCCTAGCACACGACCTCCACACTAAAACACGGTATGGAAATATAATGGCAATTTACCGAATTAGTGATATAATGACGGTAACACTCTACAAAGATATTTTGATATCAGCTATGCTTCCATATGCTGAATGGGAAATGCTCTTTCTTAGACATTTTAGCAATCAATCTCACTATCGAGAACATGTGGATGATAGCAAAACTTAATATTAGGGACAAAGCCTTCCGTAATGATGATGGTGACGTTCGGAATAAAAAATCATGTATAAATATTGAAAAAACGAAAATCGTCTCATAAATTTGTTTAATGCTAAGTTCCATATGTTTTGAATAGATGAATTTGAGTTATAGAATAAAAACCATTTTTTTTCGTTACATTAAAGAAGTTACAATTTTTGTCCTATAATAAAAAGCATATAAATATATTAACAAATTATAAATAAAGTTGTAACTAAATTCTTATTAAAAGTTTGAACCTAAACCTTAATTGGTGGAGATATACATTCGGTACAAATGTTTTTGCCACTAATGTAAATTGATGTATCACCCTAAATGCTTTTCTATGAATACCTGTTTTTCCAGTAAACTTCCAACATTCCATAACTGGCATTGAATATGCTGAACTATTACACATTAGTATGCAATGCTTTTGAGTAGTCAAATTTCCATCCTTATTGTAACGTGTCCGATGTTCTTTCATGTCATCAAAGCATATGTGGGCTGTTGCTAAACCTTCGGCCAAATTCGCGCAGGATTCCATGCCACCACCAACCAAAGAAAGTCGTTCAAAAAGATCCATAACTTTTTGAGGCGATGCATATGGACCAAATGTCGTACATGTTGGCTCTAGTAAATTTGCTGCAGTTCGATAGACTACAACACAATATTGTGTGGAATATCTTTCCGATATTAGATATTCCCGATCTTCTATAGGTCCCTGACTAAAGTGTTCTAAAGTGGGCACAATATAATTCGTTTTTAGTTCATTGATGTATGCACCATTCGCTGCCGAACCTTCTACTAAAAATACTACATCGGCTAAAGTCTCCATTTCCATTTTATGTTTAATTTTTATACAACCAATATTTTTTTAATTTACAAATTTAATTCGCTATATTATTATTTTATTACTTTAGCTTCATGTTTTTGCAGTCGTGAAAAGTTCTTGTCTATTGTGAAGAAAAAACAATATAAAGTACATATTGCCATATGTTTAACTTCATGGTTGCACAAATGTGTATGAAAAAGAAAATTATTTTTTTTTGTACTTAAGGGATGTTAATTCCGTAAAGGAGAAACAAAGGTAACCGTTACAAGTTTAAATTTAAAAATATAAAACCTAAAGTTTAAAATAAATGTTTTCATTATATAAGTTTTAACTAAAAAACTTAAAAAATACACAATAATAAATATATCTTCGTTAGCGGTTAAACATTATGTGATTATTTAGGAATAATATTTTTTTTTTAAATTTTTAACAATTAGTTTTTTTCTAAATACCTATTTCTCAGTGTAAAAGGATCCATACTCAAAAAAATTTTGATTTACAAATGGTTTATTAAACAAATTTTATTTACTAGTAAAAAAATAGAAACAACTAGGTATAAAAACACTAAGGCCCATTATTATAACTTGCCTTAAAAGTACGTTTTATTTAAATTTCACTTTTACTGAAGTGAGCTATAAAGTGAAAAATAACTATTTTTATTTGTTATTACAACTTCATTGTAAAATAAAATTATTTTTTTTTTAAATATGATAGTAAAAGAACACAAAATAATAATAGCGTAGATTTTAGATATATAAATAAAAAAGGGGGAAATTATTGATATATTAAATGACGATATATTTTAACAAATATAGACTTTAGTGAACATTTTGACTCAACCGTGCTGAATATTCGTCGAGCAGTTTCCGAGAAAAGTGGCTTCATCCCTAATGGGCAGAAAAAACCGTTACTGATTTTCCCATGTAAACTATGATACTCCAAGGAAAAATTACGACATATTTTGAAAATACATATAGACTTTAATGAACATTTTGAACCCATTGCTCTTATTATCCGTGGAGTCGTTCATGAGAAAAGTGGCTTCATCCCTAGTGGGCAAAAAAAAAACCGTTGCTAATTTTTTATTGTAAAATACGAAATACGTATGCTTGGGATACTGATTACCAGGGACGTGCATAATTGAAGTCGTATTGCGTACTATGCCTTTTTGATTCCCGTTCATGTAAATTCAATTAATTTAATATTCTATTAAATTTAGTTAAAATTTCTCCTTGAATTTCATTAGATATTTTAAACGGGTTCACAACTGAGTTTTTCTAGATCTTTTACCCTTTGAAACTTTTGTGTACGTCTCATAAGTTTGAATATGACCCAATGCGTTGTAGACCATCTTCCTGGAGCAGTTTAAAATGAATGCAACCACACTAACGGTGTTTCCTAATGCGCTGAGTTACCTGACGCTGCGCCTCTGCGCACCATTTGGTTTTGTCGTTTCTAATTATAATTTTTTGTTTTTATTTAAACTTGTGAAAGTTCACAAAAAAAATTTTATTAAAAAATGTGTTTGTGTAAATAGTAAAAAATACATTAAAAAGACGATATCAAATGTATTAATGACAATGCTGCTCTGTGTGTTTGGTTTAATTGTTTTTTTCAAAATACTTTGTTTTTTCTTTAGGATTTGGTACAATCTACAAAAAAACAAAAAGTTACAAAAGAATACATAAACATAAAAAGCAATTGAACAACTTACTGTATCAGCTCCAGGTTTCCAGCCAGCTGGACACACCTCTCCATGAGTGTCGGTATATTGGAAAGCTTGTACTAATCTTATGGTTTCATCTACTGAGCGGCCAACAGGCAAGTCATTCATGGTTATTTGACGTAAAACACCGCTTTGATCAATAATAAAAAGACCACGTAATGTATGACCCAAATCATCTAAATAAACTCCATAATCTTTGCTAATTTTATGCGTTAAATCTGACAGTAATGGTATTTTAACATTGCCTAAACCACCTTCTTTACGAGGCGTATTAATCCATGCCAAATGTGTAAAATGGGAATCGACGCTGCAGGCAATAACTTCGGTATTAATTTCGTGAAATTCTTTAATGCGATCCGAGAAAGCGATAATCTCAGTAGGACAAACAAAAGTGCTGTAAAAGAAAGAGCCAAGAAAAAAAATGAAAATTATAATGAAAACTATTCAATAGTTTTTTAATCTTATTACCTGTAATATACAGGTTATTTTAGAGATTGAACTATTTCGTGCCTCTAGTTCAATCGCTTTTTTTTTTCCTGAACTATGTTTTGCGTTCTGAACAGTTTTTAATTATTTACAAGGCAAGCAACATTTTTTGTTTGTGGTTTTTATACAGTTTAATAAAAATTTATCAGATTAGACCAGTTACTGCGTAAATCGATTCGAAAGAAAAAATGTAAGTGTTCAAAATATTCGTACTATGTATTAAGATTTTCGTACAATTTGTTACGAAAGTGCAGAAATTTTTAGTACTCTAAGTCCACTTTCACAATTGGACATAAACAAGACAGACAGATTTTTGCACATTTTATTTTCGGATTTATTTACTTTACATGTGTGTGTGTTTGATAATCTGTGATATATGTACTTTTTAGGGTTCCGTACCCAAAGGGTAAAAACGAAACCCTGTTGTTTTCGCTACAATGTCTGTCCGTCTGTCAGCACCTTTTATCTCTGGAACTGTAATAGGTAGACTTTTAAAATTTTCCGATAGAGAGGTGTTATTCACGAATATGTGTTTATTTCTTGAACTGTAGGAGGCATATACTCAAGATTTAAAAACAGTAATTAAAACTGAGTTCGCTATATAAACAAATATAAGAAAATAAACCTAAAAATTAAAGGGTGTTCCGATAGTGGTGTGATTTGCATATATAAGGCCTAAGTTTTGAACCATAATAGGTAGACGCTTGAAATTTTCACAGAAGGTGTATAACTGTAGCTGCGATAGTAGCAAATACTAAAACTTATAGGATGTTCCGAAAGAGGTGTTATTTACGAATATGTACTTATTTATTGAACTGTAGGAGGAATACACTAAAAATATGCAAGCAGTAATTAAAACTTAGTATGCTATATAAACAAGTCTAAAAAATAAACCTAAAAATTAAGGGGTGTTCCGATAATGGTGTGATTTGCATCTATAATGCCTAAGTTTTGAACCATAATAGGTAGACTCTTGAAATTTTCACGGAAGGTGTATAACTGTGGCCACTATAGCAACAAATACTAAAACTTATAGGGTGACGTGTTATTTGCTTTTAGGTCTTTATTTCTTGAGCTGAAAGAGGCAGATATTTAAAATTAGAAGACAGTAATTTAAACTATGTTCGCGTTATAAGCAAGTATACAATATTAAACCTAACAACTAAAGGGTGTTCCGATAGTGACGTGCTTTGCGTGTATATGGCTTAAGTTTTGATCCATAATAGGTAGACTCTTGAACTTTTTACAGGAGGTGTATTACTATGGACACTATAACAAACAGTAAACATTAAAGGGTGTGCCGACAGTGACGTATAGATATACTCTTGAAATTTTCACAAATGGTGTATTACTATGACCCATGTAAAATAAAATTATTTTTGAAATTTTCACAGATGATGTATAGCTGTTGCCGCTATAGTAACAAATACTAAAACTTATAGGGTGTTCCGATAGAGAGGTGTTATTCAGGAATATGTGCATATTTCGTGAACTTAAAATTTACAAACATTAATTAAAACTTAGTTCACTATAAAAAAAATTAAAGGGTGTTCCGATAGTGGTGTGATTTGCATGTATAAGGCCTAAGTTTTGAACAGGGATCGCAAATAATGATTATCCATCACATTTTAAAAGAAAAAAATCATGATGTTAGGGATATGCTACATGTACAAGGAGTACACCATTTCAATTGTCTTTAAGGGGACTGTCCGTTCTCCGCCAATGATTTTTATTTTTTAAGTTTTATTGAAAAAAATCAAAAATAAAAATTATTTTTCGAGTTCTATTTTTTCCTCAGACATCAATGATTACTTGTTGAGTTTTATTTTTGGCTTGGAAAATAAAAATTATTCTCCGAGTTTTATTTTCTGCTCAGAGAATAAAAATTATTGTCTGAGTTTTATTCTTTGTTCGCCATTTAATGATTGATGTTTAAGTTTTATTTTTTGATTGAAGAATAAAAATTACTTTCTGAGTTTTATATTTCACTTAGAAAATAAGGATTATTTTTCAAGTATTATATTTCGCTTAGAAAATAAAAATTATTTCACTTATTCGACTTTTGTGTGGGTTTTTCCTGGTTTAGGAATCATAGTTATCAAAGAGACCTTCCACTCTGTGGGAAAGTACTCAAGACGTAAGATGGCATTAAAAACAAACAGAATAATTCTGCGACCTATACGGGGCAACTCAACTAACATCCTGTTACTTGTTTTATCAACGCCAGGGGCTTTTTTGGTGTTTAAATCCGCTATTGCCCTTTCAATATCGCTAAATTCAAATCTTAGGGGTACTACGGCACTAGTCTCTACTGATGGCAACTCAGCTATATCAGTGCATACATTTGGGGTGAAAACCTTCTTCAAATGCCCAACAAACAAATTGCCTTTTTCGGTATCATTCCTTGCCCAGTTTCCACAAGAAGTTCGCAAGGGAGGCTTACGTACGACCGGTCTTTTAAGGTTCCTACAAGCACGCCATAATGAATAATCTGATTGTGCAGTTGCGTCGAGGTCTTCCAAGTATTTTTTCAGAGATGCTACTCTTCGAGATTCTAGCAGTTGTCTTAGCCGTTTCGTGCAATCTTTAAGTCTAGATTTGAGTTGAGGAGATCTGTGTGCTTGCCACTCTCTTCTAATTTTCCTTTTTTCAGCCAAGAGCCGCTCGACATCTACAAAATAAATTTGATTGTATCTAGCTGGTTGTCTGGCTTCTGTCGCATGTTGGGCAGCTGATTTAAGGTTTTGATCAAAATAAATTAGACTCTGGTCCACATCTTCTGTTGTTCTTAGCGGTATGTTTTCCGAACAATGAGTACTGAGATACTTTCTATATTTCAACCAATTAATGCTTCTGCAAGTTGTTGGCGACACGATATTTTGCTGATTCCATATATAGACAATAGTGGGTGAATGATCTGAGGATAATTCGAGTGACGCTTCAACCTTAATCATTTCTCTCGAAATACCTTTAGTCACGCCAAAATCAATAACATCAGGTATTTTTTGTCGATCAGTAGGCCAATAGGTGGGTTGTCCACTTGATATCACATTCAGACGCATTTTTGAAATTGTATCAAACAAAACGCGACCTTTTGGAGTTATTAGGCGTGATCCCCAAAACGTATGTTTAGCGTTGTAGTCGCCTGATGCTATGAAACAGGGACCTAGTGATTTGTAAAAGTCGATATATTGACTCTCTGATATTTGAAATCTAGGAGGTGAATAAATGGAAGAAATAACAAAGTTTTGATGATATTCTTCAATACAGATGTTTGTTGCTTGAAGGTAGTCCTCACAAAAGTCACACAGTAAATGATGTTTAATTCGAGCCCTTATTAGTATTGCTGAACCACCACATGCTCTGCCACGGGGGTCTTTAGTGTCATATAATATATAGCCATTGATTTTAAAAAAGCTATTTGTTGTTAAATGAGTCTCTGAAACCATCATGACATCAATTTGTTGGTTCTTCAAGAAGTACTCGAGTTCATTTTTGTGTTGGCGTAAGCCGTTTGCGTTCCAGAAACATATTTTTAAACAGTTCATGGTTTGTTAAGTACCGCCTGCAACATCATAGATTGCATGCGAACCATTTCTTGCATCATGCTGCTCATAGAGCTCATAAAACTGTTTAACGAATGCACTAATGTCTCGATACTTGCTTCGAGACGATTGTAGTTACCAGATGGAGTTTGTTCTTTAGCTTCTGGATGCATATTTGGGGTAGAATTGTTTGTAGGTGTCGCTTTGTGTGTTAAAACATGATTGGATTTTAATATATCCGCGTATGAAACATGTTTGGTTGTGGGTTGAGCTAACTGAGGGTAATGAGCAGTTGCTTGGTATTGTGGCTGCCTAGCAGGAGTATTTAATTTCTGAGTTGACTTCCTTACCTCAGAAAAAACTGGACAGCCTCTGTAGTTAGCAGTGTGATTTCCACCGCAATTGCTACATTTTTTAACCTTGGAGTCATCCTTTGGTTTGTCGCATTGGGCGGAACAATGAAGCTCTCCACACACAACGCAAACCGGAGGCAACTTGCAGTAAGCCCTTGTATGGCCGTATTCTTGGCAATTTAAACACTGAACGGGTCCTGACCGCTTATGTGGTTCCTCTACACTTATCCTGCGGTGTAACAGATATTTTAGATTATAAATGGGATGCGTTTCGTTCTTCTTTAATCTAATATCCCCAGGTTCCAGTTCAACGCGAAATAAAGGTTGAGGGACACGCTCTCGATTTCTGAGATTATCAACGCTTTTGACTTTAAATCCTGCTTTTTGGAGGCCAGCTTTTATTTCCACTGGATTAACATATGAGTCTACACCTTTGATGACTACCTGTAGGCCTTTGCTACTCTTCAGCTGATAGGTATTAAAGTTCTTATTGCAGCTTTCAAACTCCTTTACTGCTTTACGATAACTACTTTCGTCTATAAAATGAATTTTTGTTTCATCAATGTTACCACGCTTGATTGGAATTACATAGAATGAATTTTCCCCGATAACTGAAATTAACTTATTTATTAATTCATTCGAATTTTTTTCCCATAAAAAAATTGGTGGTGGTTTAAACGACTTCGGTGCCGTTTTTTGTTCACTTGTTTCGCTATCTAAAATAGCAAAACGATTTTGGGAACTTATTCCGTTAGCCTCCTTATCTTTAAGTACTTTCGACATTGGTGCAATCTGCGAAGATTTAGGGCTTCGACCTCTTTTCAATACAGTTATATATCTGTCCATTCCTACTTGCGTCTTAGGTTTTTCTGCACTATCCATATTACTGTTGGTAACACTGTGTTCAGAAGGCGACTTGTTTGTAGTTATATTATTGTCATCGCTTAGCAAAAGCGACGAACAAGATTGGGCACGTATAACTTGCGTAGAATTTACACACAAATTATTTTCTGTTTTTTTGTTTTTATTTAATTCGACATTGTCAACATTTTTATTGCTTAAATTAAAGAGGCTCATTAGCCCTTATTGTTTTTGTTTTATTTTTAAAGTAGCAATTCAATATGCCGTTGTAAAAAATAAAGAGAAAGAAAGAAATAAAAAATTACAGACAACTTTGTTGTTGTATTAAAACAGGTTTGTTTTTTTTGAAATTATTCACACAATGTATGTTTTGTTTTTTGTTAATTCGAGCTAAAATAAATCGCCTCCGCACTTATCAACGCCAAAAACAGAACTGAAATAAAACTCGGAGAATAATTTTTATTCCCAAAGCAGAAAATAAAACTTAATACATAATCGTTATGTTCTAAGCATTAAATAAAGCTCAGAGAATAATTTTTATTCTTTGAGTAGAAAATAAATATCAAGAAATAATCATTAAAACCCAATTTTTAAAATAAAACTCATAATCATTACAATCTCTGGTTTTGAACCATAATAGGTAGATGCTTGAAATTTTCACAGAAGGTGTATAGCTCTGACCGCTATAGTAGCAAATACTAAATCTTATAGGGTGCTCCGATAGAGAGGTGTTATTTACGAATATGTGCTTTTTTCTTCATCTGTAGGAAGAATACACAAAAAATATGCAAGCAGTAATTAAAACTTAGTATGCTATATAAGCAAGTCTAAAAAATAAACTTAAAAATTAAAGGGTGTTCCGATAGTAGTGTGATTTGCATATTTAAGGCCTAAGTTTTGAACCATAATAGGTAGACTCTTGAAATTTTCACAGAATGTGTAACTGTAGCCACTGTAGCAACAAATACTAAAACTTATAGGGTGTTCCTAAAGTGACGTGTTATTTGTGTTTATGTCTTTATTTTTTGAGCTATAGGAGGCAACCACTTAAAATTTGCAGACAGTTATTCAATCTATGTTCGCGTTATAAGGAAGTATACAATATTGAACCTAAAAATTAAAGGGTGTTCCGATAGTGACGTGATTTGCATGTATGTATATGGCCTAAGTTTTGAAAGATAATAGGTAGACTCTTGAAGTTTTTACAGGAGGTGTATTACTATAGCCACTATAACAAATAGTAAAAATTAAAAGGTGTGCCGACAGTAACGTGATTTGCATAAACATTGACTAATTTTTTAACCATAATAGATAGACTCTTGAAATTTTCACAAATGGTGTATTACTATGACCCCTATAAAAACTATAAAAATTTAAAGGGTTTTCCGACAGTGACGTCTTTTGCATGTATAACGACATATTTTTTTTAACTGTAATATTTAGACTCTTCCATTTTGTATAGAAGATGTGTTGCCATGGCCGTTATGACAATTGCTAAAAATTAAAGGGTGTTCTGACATTGGCATGTTTTTCACGTATAGTAACTTATTTTTTTTTAATAGTAATAAATAGACTCTTGATATACTCATAGAAAGAGAATTGCCATGGCCCATAGCAAATAACAAAATTAAAGGGTGTTCCGACAGAGACATGATTTGTACGTAAATAGCCTTATTTTTTGAACCGTAATAGGTAGACTCTTTAAATGTTTACAGTAGATGTTGTACTGCCGCTGAAACAATTACTAATATCTAAAGGGTGTTCCATCAGTGACATGTTTTTCACGTATATTACCTTATTTTTTGAACCGCAATAGCTAGGCGCATGTATATTTCTATAGCCGCCATGGCCGCTATAACAAAAATTGCTAAAATTTAAAGAGTGTTTCAACGGTGATGCAATTATGACTTTAATTTTAAAATTAAAGAGTGACTCATAAGACATGAAAAAATTAAAAACTTGAATTTTTAAAGTTGTACTAAACATAGTACGGAACTCTACATGTGTGAGTCTAACTCGCACTTGACTAATTTATTTATTTAATTATAAAATGTTTTTAAATTGTGTCATTTGGTAGCAAATATCTTATTCATGTATTAATATTTTTAATGAGGATAAAAAGGCTTCAATCAAAAAAAGGCTTCAATCAAATTATACAGATGCAGGATTTTATAAACGGAAAATGTTTATTTTGTATTTTTACAGTCTCTTTATAGCTAACTGATATATATTCAGTTTATAGTTAAATACAAATTTCATAACTTTAAGCTAACTTCTGAGTAGTCAATAAGACAACTGACTTCACCGTAGACATCACAATGTTAAAAAAAGTCAGTTATCTATACATATAATAAAGTAGTTACTCATTTCCGTCTGTCTGCTTTTCTTTTACGTTCGCATCACGTAAAAACTACTGGATGGATTTTAACAAAATTTTGTGATGAGGTACCTAAGTAGCCTGATTCCAATATAGGATACTTTTTTTCCTCAAAAATGTCCTATTTCCAAGAGAAAGTGGAGAAAAAAAGAGTGAAAGTACGCTTTCCGGTATAAAAGTACTGCTTAGTACGGCACCTTTAATTTTTGACAGTTGTATATTTAAAAACAGAGATGGTTTTAACGCTTAGTATGACGCGGCACCTTTGATTTTTGATATTTTGCCACAGATGGCGCTAACAAAATATGAATTACTTACTGCCAAATAGCCAATTGAATAAAATTTCAATTTGTTTTAAGTTAAGTACGTCGTACGTAATTTGGTTATTTTTTTAAATAAATACATACATACATACATACATACATGCATACATGCATACATGCATACATACATAAATACATACATACATACATACATACATACTTAGGTAATTATGTGATTAAATTATTTTTGTTATTTAGGGTTAATTTTTAAAATTTGGTAAGAATACTACGACCTGAGTGTGACTATAAAGTTCTGTTATTGTTAGTTTCTTAGTTTAGTTGCATTTTTCTTTTATAGTAAGTAAAAGTAAGTCTTACATAAGGTGTGGCATACTTTCAAAGCAAAATCGAGTAAAATATTATCAGGACACCCACGACGGGGCGGGCACAGCTAGTTTGCAATAAAAATATTAAAAGTATCAACCACTGGATGCAAAGTAGTTAGCTTAAAGTGCATTAAAAGTTAGCTGAGTTGCCGATAGGGTATTTACTAGAGTATCCACTCGATGAATCATCGCTCGATTAATCGTAGAATTTTAAGTCGATTAATCGATCGAGTAAGAAAAATTTCAAATTTCGATTAAAAATAACTCGAACAAATTATATCGGTTAATCGACAGACAAGTCGACTAAAATTAATTTATATTTAAGTCTTAAACTTTTTGGTCGTTTAAGAATAATTTCGAACTAGACTTGTTTAGTAAACACACAAAGAAGAAATAATACATTCATATAACCCATGACTTTTTTCATAAATCGAATATGACTTTTTTTCTAAACATTTTGCATTCTGTATGTGAACATCGTAATAAAAAATATGAACATAATTAACGAGTTTTTTAAATTTTTACTCATTATATGCTACATAATTCAAATCTACTAGTGTATAAAATATAAATTATAAACTGAGATGTGTCTAAGTATCAGTTAAAGAATGTGTCCTCCTACTAGGAGGATTCCTCACGCGTCCATGTGTCTAACATATTTACATGTTAAATACATGATACATGTGTTTGAAGTGCAAAAGTGCACTTCATGATAAATGTTTTGTCTAAAACGTGTTTGTTACCTTTTCGCCATAAGGACAAAATCATACTTTTTATGAAATAATACATATTTTTGTTTTAATGTCACATTTCAATTACAAATAAAATTTTAAATTAATTATAAAGCTTACTAACAAAGTGTCGTGTACATCCTGTGGATATTTTATCTAGTCGAAGATAAGGCAGTGCAGTCAGCTGTGAGGTAGAAAAAGATGACTATATATAGTTAAAAGTAAACAAAAACAAATGTCTGGGACCTAGTACTTTAAATTGCTGAAGAATTTATTGGCGGTCCGGATAACTTTGTTTTTGGAGTTTTTTAGAATTGATGGCGTCACCGAGGTTTCTTGGGAAGCCAAGATGAAAATGTCGGTCTCTTTTTTTGATTTTTTGGAAGAAGTGAAGGTGTGACGAGTGGCCCGTGAAAAAAATTAATGTTTAAATACTTACAAGAAAACCCAAAGAAAACTGATTAATGTAAAAATCGTTTGTGATTTAACAAATTTGATTTCAAAATTTATTAAATTTTTATTGAGTTTGATAATAATAACAAGTTTAAATATAAAAAGTTAAACTACAGACTGAAACTCAATAGCAAAATAAGACAAACACAAGTTTGAAACTGTGCTAATAAACTTACAAAAAGTGCATTTAAATAACAACATAAAAAGAAAATTCTTAAACCAAAACATTTAATACAATTTTTGAAACTAACCTCAAGCCACACTGCGCCAGTCACACCCAACGAGGGACCATCTGCTCCAACGCCAGCGTTGCATCGCCATCCTGCGGTGCCAGGTATTTTTGCCGTTGACTCCGGACACGCCATACTGACGACCTACGGACATTACAAACGTAAAAGTATGTATATATATTTTCTTATTTAAACCATAATTAGGGAATACATTACGTTACTCTCGTCCAGTAAAATAGAAAATCATTCCTCCGGGGAATAAGGCCCGAGAGTGCGCGTTTAGAGGAGTGAGCTCAGGCCTTTTTTATATCGTTATCGCGTTCGGGAATAGTTGCCCATTAAATATGTCTTCCTTAACCTAAAAAGAAAAAAAAAAAATAGGAAATTAAAAAGTAAAATATATATATAGTGCAACTTACACCTTTTTGTGTACTTACTCTTAACCGAACATACATATACCTACAAAGCACGAACTGACAGGCATTCCTGAAGAGGAGCTGTACTTGGAAAAAGAAACTCTCCAGAACCCTGTAAGGAAAGAGAAGAAGCCGCCATTCATTCCTAAGCGACATTTTAAACATCTTTTTTTTGATATTTAGTTTTTATTAAATTGGCATTTAATTTTCGTTCGAATCTTAAAAAGATAACCAATTAATTTTATATAATTTTTGCATTCCTAGTTCCTTCTTGATATTTTATTTTTTTTCATTCATTTTTGATGCTGTTGTAAATCACAGTATAAATAAAACCATTGTAATGTTTAACCGAATTTAAGGCGTAGAAATTTATTGAGAATAATGGAATAGGTTTTCAGAAACAGCGGTAAGTGCGGCAAAACGTAAAATGAGAAGGTAAGGTACAGCGTTTGGGACATCTCAAACCATTATGAAGATGTCATGGTGAGGTTTATTGACCTCAAGAGGGAGGGCTAAAAGCTTCGACAAAGCCATCAGTCGGAGTCAATGTAAGTGTGTGTGTGAGTGTCTACAGGAGTTGAGTGACTTGCTTCGGGCTTCAAATTTTAACTTCCAATCTTTTCCCATCATCCATCGAACTGGCATGAGTTTTTGTATGTGTAGCTATTGAGTCAGGTTGGTTGGCAAGAACCCCACCAATACGGCGAGCTCGAGCCGGAGCATCCGCCAGCATGCCAGTGCCGCCAACAATCTGGCCACATCCCCAACATCTGTTGCACAGTCCGACATCTGCACATTACAAAATGGCGCCCAACGTGGGGCCTGAAGCAAGTCCTGTTAATCTGATTTTTTTCTTCATTTTATTTCTTTTCTTTTTTTTGTGTCTGGGAAGTACATGTCCCGTTAGGTATGTAAGAGTCCCTAACGCGTTGCTGTGCTAACCAGCGGAAAATAAATTCCAGCTAGTTTCTATAGTTTAGGTGAATCTTTTAAATAGTGTTGATATCCTTCGCTCAGCAATATGTAAGTCCCGGTTACAAAGACGTAGGATCTTGTATCGCGTAGCGACATTTTTTGGATGGGTGAAGGAGTCAAGGCAATTTTTAGATTCATATACCTCTGACCTTTTTGTTCAACTTGAGGCTTAGATTTAAATGGTATGATAAAGTGAATAAACAGAGGTTTAATTGCTCAAGTTGAAGGTAAAGGCTAGTGGTACCCTTTTATCCTTCCATTGTAGAGTAATCAATAGCATTAGAAATAGTTACGAAAGAATGTCACTCACCTGTTTTTTTGGGTCTTGCTCCCGATACAGTTTAAGTCCTTAAGAAGGTTGCAGCCAGTCCGTCAAATATGGAAAGCTTCATTTCTACTTGATAGTTGCAGCTCAATTTTCTTCTGGGTTTCGTTAGTAGCTGTTTCCAATTTTCCTTTTTTTAATCATGAATATAAAGAAAAACCTTTATATTTCCGTTTTATAAACTTCTGAAAAAAAAACTAGTGACACAATTATTATAAAGTTCAAAAGAAAAACACACGCACACAATGAAACTAATACCTTACCTTTTTAAATTTTATCGTTTATCCGCAATACTGCCGCTTATCAAAAAATTATTGAATTTTGTTAAAACAAAAGTTAACAGCTGAGAAGCTTTTAATTTTGCAAACCAATTGAATCGATTTGTTTTTTTTAGTTATTTCATTCATTTTAGTTTTGAAAACCATTTTTTTCCTTTTTATTTATCGTTCTTTCTTGAAAAGGGGTTAACCATCGCTAAAGGTTATTCTTATTCGTTATCTAAATATACGTATTTGCTTTTTATAAATTTTTCGTCTTAATGGTATTGACTCGGCGTGCAAGCAGAATGCTGTCCGAGACCAACAATATGCCGTCGACCAGTACAGGAGTAACTTGCTGCACGGATACCCAGACCACCACCACAGTTTCGTCTTTGGTAAGCACGTCGTCCGGTGTTACAACAACAGCAACAAGAACCTCCACAACGTTTACCACTGTGAATGATCCGATTTTTTCAACCTTAACTCCACACGATTTATCATTTAGTTCAGAAAATGGGGACCAGACTGTGGTATCGCCTGCCTTTTTCAGCGTTACAGCACAGAACATTAGAAGAGAAGTTCGGGAAAGCGCTTTCGCAAACTCTAGACCAGCTATGTCGCCTGGTGCCAGAGATATTCATCAGATCGTAGAGGCGTCGATTGGTCTGTGCCAGACACGAATGATGCAAGAAGTTGACAACAAAATTCAGCAGTCTCTAGCTGAGATAAAGGAGGTTCTGGCATCTCTGTCAGCTAACAAACCTGATGCAGGGCCAGCTCCCGTTACTGCCTCGAACAGTGTGATCATAACACCTCAGCCTGACCAAGCACAAGCCATGTACACCCAGCCACCAGTTGGTTCCCGGCCTTCTGCTGTGACTGGGTCTTTTCAACATCAACAACAGCCTAATACATATGGGTTACCACCACCTTTGATACCAGCTCCGCAGTTTGTCGAGTCTCGACGGGAAACTCATGCTGTGCAGGTGAATGCTGGTCCATCACAGTCGGTTCTACAGCAACAACGTCAACAATCACCAAACCCTGGTCAATTCGCGGTTCAGCCCCAACAGCAACAATTTGTTCAACCACAAGTAAACTCAGTGCCGTATGGTCAACCACCGATCCAAGGGCTGAACCAACCACAGGCATACACTTTGCAATATAATAGACCACCAAGTCAGGTGCAATGTCAGCAGCCACCGGCATTAACACAACCGAGTCAAATGCCTCAACAAATTATGCCATCATACGGTCAGCCAAGCTATCCACAGGATGCCTGGTCTGTTCCAGTTTTTCCGCCACAAAATCCACAACAACAGAACTACCTTGCTATGTCTTTGCCTAATCGGCCCGATTCTTTAGACCCTTACAAATTGGCCAAATGGGGTATTAAATTTGATGGCACTGGTAAAACCATGAATGTACAAGAATTTATTTTTCGAGTTAGAGCCCTAAGCAGAGATTACAACTGTTCCAGTAGTGACATTTTGCGAAGCTTCCACCTGTTACTTGAAGGACCAGCTCTTGATTGGTATTGGGACTACCGGAAAATAGTCCACATCACCACTTGGGACGAATTGGAAAAGGCTTTGTTATCCCAATATCGCCAGTTTGAGAAAGAATATCAAGTACAAATGAAGATTTTAAATCGTCGTCAGTTGCCAAATGAGCATTTTGATGACTTTTATAATGCGGTCATTAAATTACGCAACCAGCAAGTGAATCCCTATGAGGAGGAACAGCTGGTTGAAATTATGAGAGGCAATCTCAAACCATCTTTGGCGCAAATGATGTTCTCGGCGCAGCTGAGAACCTTATCAGAATTTTGCCGCGAAGTGAGGAGGGCAGAAAATCTGTTAGCCAGTCAGCGTCAACTATACCAACAGCGCTCAAACTTTGTGCAAAGGGTAAACGAGATCGGTAACGAAGATGATGATTTGCCGCTGATCGATCTGGAGGTGGATGGGATACGTTCCACCAGCAATTACACCTGCTGGAACTGTAGGGTTGTTGGTCACAGTTTTGTGGATTGTCCCGAGCCGATTACTAGGCAATTCTGTTTTAGGTGCGGTAAAGAAAATGTAGTTGCACCGAAATGTCCTAGATGTACGGGAAACCGGTCACGAAACCCGTCTCGGACTGGGGAGGCGCGGTCGACCGAGGTCTAAGCCCAGTTACAAACACACATATAGGCAAACACAAATGTGAGTTTAAAATTTTAGAAAGCAAGAGTAGAGTAGGTGTAGATGTAGGTAAAACAACTAAGTTACGCGAGCTTAAACCTTTGCATATTCGTATCAAAGAATATAATGAGGTGAAGCTACGTATTTTCGGTACGGTATCGACTAAGATTAAGAAGGCGCGGGAACGTTATAAAATTCGCAAAAAACTAAGGCACGAGATTTCTGCGGCTTCTCTATATGAGGGTAAAGACGCACGTCTTTACTCACGCATTAATTTAGGGGGTCACGAAATTGAAGGACTGCTAGACAGCGGTGCCACAGTAACGTGCTTAGGTCGTGGTTGTCTTGATTTCGTAGAAAAGGCTGGTCTTAAAATCCACGATTTTTCTACTGTTATCAAGACAGCTGACGGTACAGTGCACAACATTGTCGGTCGGGTGCGAGCTGAAGTGAGGTTTGGCCAAGCGACGCAGGTCATAACGTTTTATTTAGTGCCTACTCTGAGTCGAGAGCTATTCTTGGGTGTCGATTTTATGAAGGTTTTCAAATTATTTGCTAATATCGAAAGTCTTACGACAAATGGAGTTAGTCTCTGTACGGAGACGGATAGTACCCAAGATGTCTTAACTCATAGCTTGTCACATGGTCAGCAACAGGAACTGGATATGGCTATATCGATGTTTCCCTGCTATACGAAAAAGGGTTTAGGAAAGACGCATTTAGAGATGCATACAATAGACACCCGTGATGCAACTCCAGTGAAAGACCGCCATTACCCCGTCTCTCCGGCTGTACAAAAACTTATGTTCGCGGAGCTTGATAGAATGCTTGATCTTGGTGTAATTGAGCTTAGTGAGAGTCCTTGGAGTCACCCGGTAACTTTGGTAAGAAGGGGTGAGAAGAACCGGTTATGCCTGGACGCTCGTAAGCTCAACGCACTGACAGTCAAGGATGCCTACCCGCTACCGCACATTGAGGGTTTGCTAAGTCGTTTGGGAGATACGATATATATATCAAGTGTCGACTTGAAAGATGCATTCTGGCAAATACCATTAGATCCATCTAGTAGGGAGAAAACTGCATTCACGGTACCAGGACGACCACTTTATCATTATACGGTCATGCCTTTTGGGTTGTGTAACGCGGCCCAAAGGTTATGTCGTCTAATGGATAAAGTGATCCCCGCGGCCCTTCGTGATAGAGTTTTCGTCTATCTAGATGATCTTCTGATTGTATCGCCAGATTTTAATACACACTTGGGGTTGTTGAAACGGGTAGCTAGTAAGTTATCAGAAGCAGGGTTAACAATCAATGTAGCTAAATCCAAATTCTGCTTTAAAGAGTTAAGGTATCTGGGATACATAGTAGGAGGAGGCAAAATAAAACCTGATCCGGCTAAGGTGGAAACCATAACTCGTTTTGCTTATCCTAAGACAGCAAAACAGGTTCGGAGCTTCATGGGGGCAACAGGCTGGTATAGAAAATTTATACCAGACTATGCCACCATTGCGGCTCCAATCTTTGAAACGCTGAAAAAGGGTAAGCAATTCAAGTTTTCGGAGGAAGCTAAAGTTGCATTTGATCTTCTCAAGAAAGCTCTGACTTCGAGCCCACTGCTTAATCACCCTGACTTTTCTAGACATTTCTACGTTCAGTGCGATGCGTCTGACACAGGCATAGGAGCCGTGCTGTTCCAGAAAGATGATTCTGATGGGGAGCACCCTATAGCATATTTTTCGCACAAGCTAACGTCGGCGCAAAAGAACTATTCTGTTACTGAGCGGGAATGTCTAGCGGTAGTCCTGGCGATTAAGAAGTTTAGGCCCTACATAGAACTAATGCCGTTCTCCGTGATTACCGACCACAGCAGCCTTAAGTGGCTTATGTCACATAAGGATCTATGTGGTCGTTTAGCTCGATGGAGTCTACATCTGCAATCGTATGATTTCACTATAGAGCATAGGCAGGGGAAGCAAAATGTAGTACCCGATACCCTATCTCGGTACGACATGGATGAAGTCTCTGCAGAGGTAGCAGGACTGGTCGATCTTGACTCAGATGCTTTCAAGTCAAGTGATTATTTAGAACTTATTTCTACAATAGAAACAAATTCTGAACGCTTGCCTGACTTGAAGGTAGTTGAGGGTTTTGTGTACAAGAGAGTACGACCTTATGATGGGGTAGTCATGAATGAGGATTTCTCATGGAAGTTGTGGGTTCCTCATGAATTGACCAAGTCCATCATAGACAAGTCACATAACTCTCCTCAAGCCTCGCACGGAGGCGTCGGAAAAACTCTCCGTAGGGTAAAAGAGTATTTTTATTGGCCAAACCAAAACACTCAGGTTCGCGAGTTCGTCGTTAATTGCCAGGTGTGCAAGGAAACCAAACCTGCTAATAAAACACTTAGACCACCCATGGGGGCAGAAACAAGTAGTGACCGTCCGTTTCAACGAATTTTCATAGACTTCCTTGGTCCGTATCCGCGTTCGAAGAATGGCAACTGTTTTATTTTTATCGTTTTAGATCACTTAACTAAATTTGTTTTACTCAAAGCTCTGCCTAAGGCTAACGCCAAAAATATAATTAAATTTTTAATTGCAGATGTTTTCCACAAATTCGGTACTCCTGAGACAATAGTCTCGGATAACGGAAAACAGTTTCTCAGCAAAGAGTTTGCTAATTTGTTAGAAAATTTCGGCATTAAACATATTAGAACAGCAACACACTCGCCGCAGGCCAACGCGTCCGAACGGGTGAACCAATCGATTCTGTCTGCCATACGTTCACATTTACAGGGGGATCATGCCGAATGGGATAAACATTTGTCAGAAGTTGAATTTTCTCTAAGATCGTCGGTGCAGACGTCGATTGGTGTCACGCCATATTTCGCGCTATTTGGCAGTAATATGATTGGCCTCGGAAGTGTGTATAGGTTAGCAAGGATGCTGAAAAGCCTGAACGACCCTGAGCTAGAGGTAATTTCAAAATCCGAGCGAACGTCCTAATACGCGAGAAAATACGCGAGTCATTACATAAGGCTTACGCACGAAACGAAAAGACTTACAAC
Organism: Phasia obesa; assembly: GCA_949628195.1. NCBI lineage: Eukaryota > Metazoa > Arthropoda > Insecta > Diptera > Tachinidae > Phasia > Phasia obesa. The sequence continues at coordinate 86,225,041 of OX451217.1, forward strand.
ACGCGTTGTCGTTACGTTAAATTTATCCCAGGGCAGGAAGTCTATAGGAGAAACTTTCAACAGAGTGATTTTCGAAGTGGTTTTAACGCCAAGCTCGCGCGCAAGTTTATAAGTTTATAAAATGCCGAATAGTTAAACCCGTGGGGAACAGCCTATATGAGGTAGAAGATTTTCAGGGGAAATCGTTGGGGGTATTTCACGCCAAAGATTTAAAGCAATAGCTATAATATCTTTGGTGGTTCTAGTCCTAGCGTTTCTGTCTGAGGGTTTTTGCAAACAACCTATTTAGTTTATGATTTCATTACCCGGTACACCTGTTGAGATTGCAGTTCTTTCGACCAGAAAATGGTTTCATTTTAATAGAATTGCGTGATTCCTGTCAGGAAAGAATATTTGTTTTTATTGATATATATATAATTTTGTATCATTGGCACAGAGACAAATTTCAATATTTGCTTATCCATGACGCTTGCTCTTCCCAGCTGATTACATTTTGTAACCGTTGCCACTCTAATAATGCAACCCCGTAAACACCCTGGGGAACTATGCCATTAAGGGCTAGAAGTTGTTAGTCATCTAGGGCGACAACGTATGCCAATGAGCCATCTTACAGCAGGATTAAAGCAAGATTATTTTTATTTTACTTCAACGCATTTTCGCAGAAAATGCGAAGAATAACAAGTCTCCTTGAAAGTGCCAAGTCTTTTTATTATAAAGTAAATATTCTTCTCTGACTGGTAAGGCCGCAAACTAATAAAAATGAAAATCCGTCCCTGTCTCAAAAGAGCTATCGTATTGAAAAGTTTTGAATCAAGAACTGACGCGAAAAACGATGTCAAAAATTAGGGAACCTACTCCTACAAATAATAATAAATGTATCAAAAAGTTCTAATACTCACATTAATACTTCGTTTGTCTCCTTCTTTTTTTTTGCCAATTTGTCGCTTTTACGACAGCTTTATTTCAAGCTATGATTGATTTGTTGTCACATTCTTGATTGTGGGAATAATTAAGTTAAGAATCTGAAAAGTAGAAATTGAGACTTTAGTAAGATGAATAATTTTGAATTGTAGATATGAAATTTTTTTGTTTGTTACAAAACATTTCACTAGGTTTTATAGGTTTGCGGTAATAGTAAATTTTATTTTTTGGTGCACCTCTCGTTTCACTGCCTGGTAATAAGGTAATTATTATTAGAGGTAAGAAACGTAGTTCCTGTAATGCAAGCTCAAAAGTTCTAAAAGGTAGTCTATGAAGTATAGAATTTTTAAATGGATTTAATATCTTTTGGAGGTTTTGGTCGGTGTGATTTGGTTTTCTCTTATTTTAAGTTCTCTTTGTGTTTTCTTTTAAATAATAGGAAAACGATTATGATGTATTTTAGAACATTTGCTGGGGAATCTCTCGCCAGGGATTTAAGTCGATAACTTTTAAACTCGTCGGTTGTGTTAGGTTCTACTAATCTATTTCTAGGCCCAAGAAATGCATCGTTACGTTTTTTTTTTTTTTGGATTTATAATATAATAATTTATGATATGAATTTAATAACAGTATTGGTAATAATAATTATTGATATGAGTGGCAAAAGTAATAAAAAAATGAATTTAATAATGATCGTAAGATTAATAATAATAGTATTAGTAAAATTATTAGTAATAACAGTAAAAATGATAATAATTATAATAATAATGGAAATAATAATAATAATAATAATAATAATAATCATAATAATAATAATAATAATCATAATAATAATAATAATCATAATAATAATAATAATAATAATAATCATAATAATAATATTTAAGTTGATAAATAAATAGTTAATATATTAAAGAAATGAATATATAAATAATAATATAAATGAATTTGTAATTGTATAATAAATAATAAAATAAATAAATAGTAAAATTATATACTTAATTTATACATATTAGAATAATATAATAAATGAATAGTTAAGTAATATAATAAATATAAAGTTAAACCTTTAATGGATAAAATAATTAATTAATACATGAACAATACGCAAATTAAATATAATAATGAGGAATTAAATAAATAACATAATGAATAAATAAATTATACGATAAATATTATAATAAAGAAATAATATAATAAGTAAATTAATGAAAACATAGGTATACAGATCAATAAATAATGAATACAGTCGAATCCAGTTAAGCCAAATGAAAAATTACACTATTTATGTTGCACTTATCCGGAATTTTCTTTTAAACGAAGTGAGCACTTGACATAAAAAACAGTCGTATATTCAATTTCAATTCAGATTAATCTTTTTAGCTATAATACAAAAATACAACTGAAAATACACTGAATAAAATATGTTATGTGCACTGATATCATTTTTTTTTTTTTTACTTACATTTGCAACCAAAACAATATAACTAAAATGAGACAGTGCTATCTTTTTCATCGCCGTTACATACAAAATGATTTGTAAGCTGTGTTCGCTTCGTTTAAAGATGTGTTTTTAGAAAACAAATTTTGGGTCACTTAACCGATTTGGCAGTTAAGCGAGTTTCTCTTTAAGCGAATTTAAAGGCTTAGAAACTCAACGAGATTAAAAGAATTTATAATTTCAATAAAGCGTTTTTTGTTACCGGCGTGCGATTAACCGAATTCGACTGTATATCTACTTAATGAAATAATAATAATGAAGATTGGAAATTAAATAATCTGTTAGCAATGCTTCTAATAGAAAAATATTTACAGGAATTTCGGTAGACTTACCTGGTTTCGATTTGTTTGCTGGGTTGCGTAATGGGAAATTTCAAAACTTATATTTCTTCCTTTTTGTAGGTAATCTCCGGGGGTACTGCTCGCTAGAGATTTGAGGCATTCGTTTTGAAATCTCTGGTGACTCTAGTCCCTGAGATCCTATTTGTGGTAGGCAGCGTTCATAAGAACCAAAAGCTTACTCAGAATAGTATTTTGGCGGTTAAGTAAAGATTTACTTAAACCTTTTGGTAAATTTGACCGAGTTTCACTGACTGTCCACTGGCTTTATTTAGCACTTATGTATTTCATTGTTCTGTTTTAAATAGAGAATTAAAAAAAAAAAAGAGAATAGTTATTTATGTGCACCAATATTAAATTCATCACTAACCCCTTTGTGTAGGAGACTGTATGCCGGCAAGAAAAAGGTTTCCGCCGCCGTTAATACAATAAAACGCTTTGCTCCGATGTCTGCCCTTGATATTTTAAATTGATCAAATTTTTAGTTTCTTATTCACTTAATTTGTAGTCTGCCAATGATTATTGATGTTCTGACCCTGGAAAAAGAAGAGGAAATATTTAATGAGTATCAGGTCGATAGATCTAATAAATTAAACAAAAATTTAATAAACACTTGTCCATTCTTATGACTGTATATCTTTCTTTATCTTTTCAATTGCACACGCGTAGTAATTCTTTGTTTCCTTTTGTGTAGTTTCGCCCATTCATCAGTAGTGTTTTTAAGTAGTATCTTGGAGTTGCCAGACCAACTGGGTAAAATTAGTGGTGTATTATAGTTAAATCAGTGTTACCGCTTGGTTAGTGTTACCATGGTGCAAATTGGTGTTATAGCTTCCCTCCCATCCTGGATCCACTGATGGATCCAAGGAATGGTTGGGTTTGTCGTGTACATCCTGTGGATATTTTATCTAGTCGAAGATAAGGCAGTGCAGTCAGCTGTGAGGTAGAAGAAGATGACTATATATAGTTAAAAGTAAACAAAAACAAATGTCTGGGACCTAGTACTTTAAATTGCTGAAGAATTTATTGGCGGTCCGGATAACTTTGTTTTTGGAGTTTTTTAGAATTGATGGCGTCACCGAGGTTTCTTGGGAAGCCAAGATGAAAATGTCGGTCTCTTTTTTTGATTTTTTGGAAGAAGTGAAGGTGTGACGAGTGGCCCGTGAAAAAAATTAATGTTTAAATACTTACAAGAAAACCCAAAGAAAACTGATTAATGTAAAAATCGTTTGTGATTTAACAAATTTGATTTCAAAATTTATTAAATTTTTATTGAGTTTGATAATAATAACAAGTTTAAATATAAAAAGTTAAACTACAGACTGAAACTCAATAGCAAAATAAGACAAACACAAGTTTGAAACTGTGCTAATAAACTTACAAAAAGTGCATTTAAATAACAACATAAAAAGAAAATTCTTAAACCAAAACATTTAATACAATTTTTGAAACTGGCCACACTGCGCCAGTCACACCCAACGAGGGACCATCTGCTCCAACGCCAGCGTTGCATCGCCATCCTGCGGTGCCAGGTATTTTTGCCGTTGACTCCGGACACGCCATACTGACGACCTACGGACATTACAAACGTAAAAGTATGTATATATATTTTCTTATTTAAACCATAATTAGGGAATACATTACGTTACTCTCGTCCAGTAAAATAGAAAATCATTCCTCCGGGGAATAAGGCCCGAGAGTGCGCGTTTAGAGGAGTGAGCTCAGGCCTTTTTTTTATATCGTTATCGCGTTCGGGAATAGTTGCCCATTAAATATGTCTTCCTTAACCTAAAAAGAAAAAAAAAAAAATAGGAAATTAAAAAGTAAAATATATATATAGTGCAACTTACACCTTTTTGTGTACTTACTCTTAACCGAACATACATATACCTACAAAGCACGAACTGACAGGCATTCCTGAAGAGGAGCTGTACTTGGAAAAAGAAACTCTCCAGAACCCTGTAAGGAAAGAGAAGAAGCCGCCATTCATTCCTAAGCGACATTTTAAACATCTTTTTTTTGATATTTAGTTTTTATTAAATTGGCATTTAATTTTCGTTCGAATCTTAAAAAGATAACCAATTAATTTTATATAATTTTTGCATTCCTAGTTCCTTCTTGATATTTTATTTTTTTTCATTCATTTTTGATGCTGTTGTAAATCACAGTATAAATAAAACCATTGTAATGTTTAACCGAATTTAAGGCGTAGAAATTTATTGAGAATAATGGAATAGGTTTTCAGAAACAGCGGTAAGTGCGGCAAAACGTAAAATGAGAAGGTAAGGTACAGCGTTTGGGACATCTCAAACCATTATGAAGATGTCATGGTGAGGTTTATTGACCTCAAGAGGGAGGGCTAAAAGCTTCGACAAAGCCATCAGTCGGAGTCAATGTAAGTGTGTGTGTGAGTGTCTACAGGAGTTGAGTGACTTGCTTCGGGCTTCAAATTTTAACTTCCAATCTTTTCCCATCATCCATCGAACTGGCATGAGTTTTTGTATGTGTAGCTATTGAGTCAGGTTGGTTGGCAAGAACCCCACCAATACGGCGAGCTCGAGCCGGAGCATCCGCCAGCATGCCAGTGCCGCCAACAATCTGGCCACATCCCCAACATCTGTTGCACAGTCCGACATCTGCACATTACAAAAGTTATTAACTCGTTTTAGTAAAACACTTTTTGGGAATCAAACCCATAACCCCCACACTACTAGCCTACTGGCGCACTTAATTCATATTTTATATTATCAAAATTTTGTCTGCGTATTGGAGGAAGAAATGAAAATATTAAATGTAAATAATTTTCTAACTGAAATAAAAAAGCAATAAAACATTTTTAAAAAACCACCTAAAAGTTGTCATTAATAAAATATATTATTAATCAATTTTGTATGGTTGTATCTTCTCATTGTATAATTTTTTTTTAAATACCCGCGAGTTATTCGAGTAATTTAAAAACGTTAATCGAATAATCGATTGTAAAATCGATTAATTGTTTGCTCGAATAAAATCAATACCCGATTAAATGGATACTCTAGTATTGACATACATATGTTTAGATTTTTTTCTGTGTATGTTTGTTGAAGTTTTTAAACTACTAAATTTAAAATAAAAAATAATAAATTTTTATATTTATTTGTTAGATTGGTATCTTGCAATTCCTCTTCATACCATATTATACATATGTTTTCAAAAAAAAGCGGATCTAATGTATTCATTTATTCGGTTTTTTTACGAGCATTTTGTAATCTTTGACTTAAGATGCTTATGTCGTTATTCGGCAGCATCTTTCCCAAAAGAGCTAAGAGGAACTGCCTATCTTACGATGTCACAATATTTCGTACATTCGCACAATTACATTTAAAATAAAAACAAAATGTTTGAATTAATTTTTGTTTTGAATGAAATTGTGCAAATGAACGAAATTGTGTGACAGTAGCTCTGTTCAGTTACTGAAAATTATTACTAATTATTACTGGAAAAGTGTTAATTAAAGGCGTGTTTACCTTGCGTGTACAAGTCTTATGGAATGTCAGATTTTAAATATACATACATATACATACATACATACATACATACATACATACATACATACATACATACATACATACATACATACATACATACATACATACATACATACATACATACATACATACATATACATACATACATACATACATACATACATACATACATACATACATACATACATACATACATACATACATACATACATACATACATACATACATACATACATACATATACATACATACATACATACATACATACATACATACATACATACATACATACATACATACATACATACATACATACATATACATACATATATTATATATCTATATATTTGCAAGTTTGATTATTTGCACGTCAATCATGGCTAAATCGAATTTAATGAAATTTAAAACATAGACAGATCTTTATTTTTTTGTGGATCCAATGAGATATGTCTGTTTTCAAAACTAGGGCCAGGAGAGTATAAGGGACATTTTTATACGAATGACTCAAATTTAATATTTTTGTGCTAATCTATTTTACTAAGAAAGACTGAATTAAATTGAAAATTGACTTTATTTTTTAAGACGATAAGCAAACTGTGTAAACTGTAATATCACCTAATTAGAAACTTTGCACCGTAGTACAAAAAAATGCTACCGAGGTATTGTGGATATCGAAAGTGCTGCAAATCACTTAATTGAGCCGTTACTTGAGAGAGAACTCCATTTAGTGAAAAAAATGAATAAAATCTAAATCTTATTACAAATTAATATAATTTTATGTTTTTAATCCATGTTGAATAGTACTAGTTTTTATATTGCAATATATTAAGACGCATTATCAGAATTTAGCAATCATACTGCAACTATGGTGAAACATCTTCGCTATGTAACTTAAGAAATATAAATATTGCAATTTCTTTCTTTTTCAACTTTTTACTTTAAAATTAAATATAATTTTAGTTTTTTTTTTGGTTTTTTGTTTTACTGTACCAAAGAAGAATGAAATGATATTGAAATAAGTTATATGTATAAGTAGATGAACTACTTAATATTTTGGTATTATAATTACATTCCAGTAAAAGTAAATCAACGTTTTCATCAAATCATTGCCTTTGACAATGAGACAACTACATTGGCGCATACCAAAACCTTTTTTTTTCAGCTAAAATGGATAACTATATTGCATATTACACTTACATGTAATACGACCACAAAAAATATAAAATAAGTTTATTTCGGCTTGTGATTTTTTTACGCCATTCAAATGCAAATCATTAAATAAAATAAAATGGAGTTCTATCATTTTCAAAAGCAACGGCTCAATTATTTTAAAGAAATTTAATTTGTCATAAGAATTACGATAAAAAACATTTTATTCGTAATAAAAAAGAGTGAAAATAAATTGACATTAACATCAAAAAATTATTACTTATTGTAATATTTATTATAATTATTATTATTATTTTTTTTTAAAGAGAAGTACCACTCAGGCAGTTAATGCCTATCTTAACTGTGGTACGTCCTTTGGAAAGGGATAGTAGTAGATAAGACAGATGGTTAGTGTGATAGTAAAGCTTTGATTCTGGCAACACTGCAATTGCACGTTATGATTATTTTTAGAACAGTATTGCAGAGCCTCTCATGTTATTTAAGGCCCAACTATAATATGCATAAGCTGGCTTAAGCTAATGTCAAAAAATGAACGAAAAGTCTGTCAAATGCTTAAGCAACTTATTGAAGACTTTTAAGTGGCTACAATGTACTTACATGAATCTAAAAACTATTATGACACAGTTGCACACTTGTTTTATTCGTACTTTTGCAAAATAATACTTTTTTCTCAATAAAATTTATTAACAAAAAGGTGTTAAAAAAACATATTAAATATACTTAATACCATTCATATGAGCCCTTGATTATAATAGTGGTATAAGTCATATATTTTATGTTTCGAGATATTAAGAGGTTTGTATTTTAAAGGTTTAAAAAATATTTTTGTATTATGGAATAAAATATTTTGACAATTAAATATTGCCAACAAAAGAGTATTTATTATGATTGTGAATATTATAACCATTTTTAAAAGGTAGTGTGGTTTTAAAAGGTTGAAATGACTTATACCATTTTCAAATTTAACTGCATGACTTAAACCATCAAGAATAATTTTTTGTTAGAAATTTTATTCAAAAGCATTACATTGTAATTAAGTAATTTATTTTTAGTATTTAGGGAAAATAAAGAGCTTGTGGAAAATTGGTGGGATATAGGGTAGTAAATCCATCATATCTTTTTTTCTTCTGTTATTGGTCTAATGGTTGTATATAGTGAAAGCAAAAACACTTTGAATTCGGAATTGTCATCCAAAGAAGTTTTATAAAACATTTTCTATGGAGATTTTTTTTTAGAAATCTAATCCATTGTATTTTTAGCTAAAATACAGCTTCTCCATTGGTGTTTCTCTTTCTATTAGTCGTTGATTCTCTCAGTTATTTCGTCGAAATGACATCTTTCCGAGCCATTTGTTGTACCAAAAATGGGTTTCTCTTTTTACATAATTCTATTAAATAACTTATTCTTATTCGCCGTATAATGTCTACAATTAATTATAAATAGTGCATTTTACATTAATAGGCTTACCTGATCATAACTGGAGACATGACAACATTACTAACAATTATTTTGCCAAACTTTGAAAGCAGACTGACTTAAACCACTATTAAAATATACAGTTATTGTAATTTGTTTACCAACCAAAAAATAAACTCAATTTATCAACTTAATTTTCATAGCATACTGCGAATTACTTCAGATTATGTTACTTTATTAGGATTTGATATGAAATTGCTGATAAACTAGATTTTAAAAATTTTTGTCTTATACCACTTTCAAAATCAAGGGCTCATATACAAATTAATAATAATTTTTAAGAAAATTAATTAGTTTTAAGAAAATTTCGAATGAAAAATTTGACATTTTTTGCTGTTTGTGTAATTTTGGCCAAAAGTACTAAAAAATACAGCGGTGTGCATCACTCAACTCATAAACAATAAAATGCTCTTTCTTTTTAATTACGATTATTATACAACGCTTCCCTTTTTTCTTATAGAAATTTATTTTTTTAAACATTTTATATTAAATTTAGATACAATTTGTTCACTTTCGTTCTCCATTGCAATTTTTTACGAATGTACATTCATATGTAAACCACAAAGCACAAACAGCTGTTTCCGTACGGAATGTGCGATCGGTTTCGGACTTTGCTTAAGCAAGTGACATTTGACGAAACTTAACGAAAAGTGTTGTTAAGTACATTATAGTTTGCCACATATGATTTATATGTAATTGCACAGTTGCTTAAGTTGGCTTAAGCTAGCTTATGCATATTATAGTTGGGCCTTTAGGCGATTTAGTTTGAAGCTAGCATAGCCAATTTATAATTATTTTACTTCGTCGGGGATTTAGTGATATGTGGTAATACCGGCGAAGGAGGGCGCTGTGATATGCATTATTATAAAGAAATATTAATACATATCAGAAAAATTGATGTTGCCATGGCTGAATATTAAACTCGTGACCATTGCTTAGTAGTCAACGTGCTAACCACTTAAGCTACAGCTATGTAATGTTTTGATATAATTTGTCTCTTATAAATTGATTTCTGTACTGTTGTAGAAGCTCCCAAACACAAAACGGTAGTTCTTTGCATAGTTGACATCACTAGCGGGTTGCTAATAAAATGAAATGGCGGCAAAAATATGCAAAATTGCCTAATAACTGATTACAGCAAGTCCCAATAAAGCTATTATTATTACTTTTATTATATAGTCTAATAATTTAAAATAATAATCATAAAACCAGCTGTTTTAAATATTTGATTTTTGTTTTCAACAACAGGAGGTTATGTCATATGTCCGTAACCAGAGAAATAAGCAGACGGCGCGCCGCCGCCGACAGTTTTTTCAACACTTTCGCCGCCGCCGTTTTGATCGGCTTGGTTCGACTCGGAATCAGCCGCCGATTTTGGCGGCTTATATAAATTCAGCCGCCAAAAATTTAGTGTTTGTCAGGGATGAAAATTTTAAAATTAATTTATCAATAAAAATAAAAAAATTTTTTACGTTTGCTATGTAATGTTAAAAAATCCTTTTGATTATTTAAACTATATATCGTATAGTACAAAGATTTGTTTAAATTAATATTCAGTTTTCAATGTTTTTCATATGGACCGAGACACAGTGGTTTGAAAACGATTAATTTTAGACATAATTCGGTATCTCATGAACCACTGAAGATATCTTAATAAAATTTCACAGAGGCAAAGCAGAGGTCTTTCTCAGTGGAGTTGCGAATGGTCGCCCCCTAGGGAAAGGAAGGCTTCTGGGTAAGACCCCAAATTTTGGTATCTCGGGTACATAATTTTTTGGAAATGTCATTTCCAAAGGACCCAAATGCTAAAATTTTTTAAACTTAAGTAGACTTTAAAAATATCTATAAAGAATGTGTTTACCTGTGTAGGTTATCTCTTTTAGTTTGGGAGAAAATTGGCTTACAATTTTTTTTTTAAATTTGGGCGACCCTAAATGATGACAAATTTTTATTAAAAATAGAAAACAAAAATAAATAATACAAACATATTAATATCAAGTATATTTCCGAATTAATTATATATACGAGTATATAAGTTATTGTCGAAACATTAAATATTTAATCTAATAAGTTATCTTATTTGTTATAAAGAATAATTTATTTATTATAAGTCTACTGACAAATTTTTATGAAAATTTTGCCTTAAAGTTCAATTCACTTTCTTTTTCAAAATATTTATGAAAAAGTTCATGGGATATAAATATTTTTTTGTTCTTCGTACATGTGTTTGTATCATTAATTTTTGATCTCCGGCTAAATTCCTATGCAAATTATATTAAAAAAGAAAACTTATTTTTCTAAAATTTTTACTCAAATTTCGATTTATAAAAATTTTTTATTTTATATAAAATTTTAGTAAAATTCAAAATTTTTTTATAAATCGGATTTTAGTAAAATTTTGATTAGAAATAAAATTATATATAAAATAAAAACAAAATATTTAAACGAATGATGTTTTATTTAAGCAACAATATAATAAAGTCAAGCCGAAATTGAGTAGTCCCGCCGCCACCGCCGGTTAAAAATTGCCCAGCCGCCGCCGAAAATTTTGGCACTGCTTGTTTCACGGTACTTAACATGGGTACGTTTGAACACAAAAATTATAAATAATTTGTAAAACACTGATTTTGACATACACATAAAATTCCATATGGATAGCAATTTTGACAGTACATATGACTTGTACACTCAATGAGAACACACTTTAACCAGGGCTGCCAGAAAATTTTGATGAAAAGAATGCACTTTTTGGGAAAAAAATCTGCATTTTCGGCACTTCAGTTTTAAAAATCGGCAAGAAAATCGGCCTAAATAAAACTTAGTATTTGTTGTGGTTTTATTTAATTTTTATTAATAAAAAAACAAAAGAAATAACAAATTTTAATAGTTTTATGGATTTTATAAACATAAATACAAAATTGAACACAATATCTTTTAAAAATATAGATAATAAAATAATTTTATAAGCTAAATATATGATGTCAACTGACGAAAAGGACCTTATTTTGCCAGGGGTCAAAATTGAGTCATCGATGTTTTTCGATAAAGTAAAAAATTCTGGACAGAACGCAAAAAATGATGCACAAATCTGAGAAATTAACGAAGTTAAGTCGTTTTGAATTTCAGTTCAAAAGTATGGTTTTGATATAAGCTAGGTTAAAGTTGGACAACAAATTAGTTAAATAAAATCTATTTTGTAGTTGATCTCAAAATATCATTTGGGGCAACAGAAACATAAAATGTTGTTTTGTCCCGTACTAAAAATTTTACCCTGGTAAGATTAGGTCTTTGTCACATATATGTTTCTTAGATTGTATGATAATAGATTTATTATGTTTTAAATAATCTTTAGAAAATATTCCATCTAAAGTTTCTGTTCGAAATTTTCGATATACATTCCATATTTGCGCACGAATGTGGTGGAATCATAATTTGTTTCACAAATTCTGTTTAATTTGGAAGAGCTTTTGTGGAATCTTGCTTTATTTCAGCAATTCGTTGCCAAAATTACAGAAATATTTGTAAATATTTCTTCTAAGTTAAGAAAATGCAATTCTCGGTACTCCGAATCTAATGCTTGTTTTTCATTTCCATCCTTAAGGATTAAAATAGATTTAATTGTGTTATTCATTATGATATATGGAATAATAAGTTAGCTATAAAGCGACTTTATAAAAATATGCAATAATTTTTTCCCCTGTTTATTATTACTTCCTGCATCTTTGATTGAAGGCTTCTTACCTAAAAATGTTAATACATGAAATGCTCGATAGTCAGTTATATATTTCCTACCAAATAAAATTAAGATTATAATTTAAGAACACAAAAGAACGCAGGGGATGTGACACAAATTTTCATTTTATAATTTTAAAAAAGAAATGAAAAATACATATTTAAAACAAAATTGTCAAAAATAATTTTATTTTTGATTTTGGGGAGGTTTTGCATTTACATTGTAGTTAGGCCATAAAAGTTAACTTAAAGTGTGCTATTTTCGTAGTCGACTACAATTACATTTTCCATTTTAAATTTAGGTTTTCATTTTAGGTCTTTTAAACAAATCGGGGATGATACATCTATTGCAATTTTTTTCCGATACAATTCTGATTTTAAAATTGGTATTGTACGGTTTTAAATATATTTTGAATAATACACATATTTATGTGTTTTGGAAGATTATTAATGTAAATTTTTTAAAAATTACTTTGAAATAAGAATGTTTATTAGCACTGACTAACGAAAAATATTGACATCTAAGCTTAAATGCATCATAAACATTTTCAAAAACTAACCAATATTTTAAAACAATAATTTTGTTGTAAATTATTCTACTTTTATTAATGTTTTTTGATTTATTTCTATGGTTTCCTTGAGATTATTATCATCAGTTTGAACTTCTTTAAAGCAACATTTCTGGCTAACAACGGTAGATTATTTTATGTTTGCCATTAAAGTAGAATTACGTTTACAAAGGTACTATTTGATGGTCAAATCAGTACAAGTTTTAGTCCTTCCCAACGTCACCGTAGTCTACTTGCTAATTTTTGCTAGTAAAGCGTTCATTTATTTTTCATATTTGGGACAGTAATTATATTTCTGTTTTACTCTCTCGTTGCTAGTTTCTGCTAGAAAAGTTACTGAACAGACCTATTGTTGAACAGGCAGGAAGTGTTGTGTTCTGCATTATTTGCTATATTTTTTATTATTTTTCGTCTAATACGGTCTACTTTATTTGTAAAAATTCTCGCAAAACACCAATCTTGTAAATTTTATCCTCGATTTTTTATTAAAATCTTTACAAACAAATTTTATAAATTTGAAAAAATCAATGTATTAGCATTAATATTTTTCCAGTGTAAATGTTTAAACGTAGTTTTCTTCTATAGTTAATCTTGATTAAATGCCAATCGTAAATTTCCAATATAAGTCTTGTGCAAACTTGTTGATTTTTATGATATTCTACTTTTAATGTGGACTTTTTTGGCAGAATTTTTGTGACAAATTTTCTTTAATTTTTTCTTTTATTGTGTAAAGATTTTTTATTTCAGAATACTACAGATTTATTTATTTGCTGTTGACATAAATCATAGTGTATAGGCTTTCTTCGTACAGGCTGTTTTGTAGATACCAATATATTCAGCTGGGACATGACGTTTTTGTTATACATTAATTAGTAATATTATGTTGGACTCCTAAATTAAGCAAAGTACATGTCAATGCAAGGCTTACTAAATTACAAAAAAAATCAGTCAAGTACGAGTCAGATTCACGCACATGGGGTTCCGTACTATGTTCAATATAATTATTTTCGACACCTGTTATTATAGAGAGCATATGAAAATTTAATCAAAACCGTGACTTTTAGGGACCACCCCTTATATTTGATACTTGTTGTAATATTAGACATTGTAATATATTCTGTAAAATTTAAAGTGTCTGTATATAACGGTTCCGTAAAATCACATCACTATCGAAACACCCTTATGGTAAAAATGTTAGAATCTACCTTTTGCGGTTTCAGAAAGTTGACAGACATTTTAGCGAAAACAAAAGGGTCACGTTTTTATCATTGCATACAGAATCATTAAAAAGTGTGTGAATACTTGATTCGCTACTACTTAAAGTGGTTTTACACTGAAGAAATTTATTGAAATGAAATATGAGTTACTTGCATATGGACTTAGCACTTTTTTATTTTTTGCTTTTTTAGACAGCATATTTGCTTAAAAAACAACATTAAGGTGTTTTTTCTGAAAACGATGTACTCGTATTAAGAATCGTAAAAGCATTCTACATTAAAGTCTCAATTTCCATAAAAAAAGTGGACATTTGCTGACTAAGCCAACACTATAACCAAAACCGAGTCGAGCTGTGAGGGTTCTTAACCATCACAGCTCGACTGCTTTAAATCAACATAGCATAAACAGTAAATTGTGTTTCGAGACATGAAATAACTAAAAGTTTTGATATTTCATGTTTAGTGTCAGTGAGGTACACGAATTCAAACAGAAACATGGCTACAGATGAGGGAACATTAAGTGGAACATGCATTAAAGGAAACACCTTTAATGTTTCCTCGTATTTATGTAGCATTAGAAAAATTAAAAGATTGATTAATGTTGACAGAAACAAAATTAAGTTTTTAGTTAGACTGAAGTACATATATTGCCTGTTCGATTGCAATAACAAATGCATTTAAAAAAGGACGTAAAAAGCAAAAAATGGTTATGGCCAAAGAAAGTGGTAGTCTGAACTTGTGCATGGGTGTTTAGAAGAATTGTTTAAATTATGTGTAAGTACTTTTCGTTTAGTCCTTATTTAACTTTGTTGTCCGTGAAACATGAAAAAATCATGGAATCAATTAACACACATGTAATGGCAACAATTGACTTCATCACTCGTTTATTAATGAAAAGCTATTGATAGATTTTTTAAAACCTTGCCAGTCTATAACTTCAATGTTTTAAAAATCAACTTTGTCTTAAATTTATATGTACATACATATGTACTTATGTACTTAACCTCTATAATTTTTTGTCATAAATCTTATGTTTGTTATTGTCATCATAATTTGGTATTTACTAAAAAATTTTAATTTTATGTAAAGGGTTTTGTTCCTGGACAACAAGCACAAGGATATGCACAAGTTCCTCAGATGCCATACGGCGAAGTACCATTTGGTGGTGGAGCTCAACCGCCATATGTAGGACCACCAGCATATGGTGGTGCACCACCACAGCAAATGCCGTATGGCGGAGCTCCACCACAACAGTATAGTGGAGGATTTCACCCTGGATATGGTCCACCACAAGCTCCAATCGTAACTCAACCAGGTGGCCCTATGCCACCAGCACCAGCCGGTAAGTGAAAATGTTTTAAAATGTTCGCCCTGTTTTTACCCCGTCACAACTTTCTTTCGCTGAATTACAAAGGCACCACATATTGATAACCTTATAGATGAATGTAAAAATTTTTATAGCTAAGGCTCCCTTTGATATAAAGGTGTAAAAATTGCATACTCACGTAACCAGAAAAATGTGAAAACAAAAAATTTGTATCTAGGGTAGCGCACCAGGCCATACTTTTAGCACAGGCGACTTTAACTTAAAAGATGTGTGTAAAAACAACATACAAATAAATCTGTCATGTGCGAGTCATACTCACACACGTAATGTTCCGTATCGCGTTTTACATAGGTATACATATGTGTAGTACAATATTAACCCCCATATTTATAAAAAATAAAACTTATTTGAAATGTATTTTAGAACAACTTTTGTATGAAAAATTTGTTCTAAAACATATTTTAATTTTTATAAATATGGCGGTTATTGTTTTATTTTAATTTAATGTTTTTATTACTTGCTTTAAAAAATCTACTTTTGTTTGAAAAATTTGTTCTAAAATAGATTTCAAATATATTTTATTTTTTATAAATATGGGTGGTAAGTGTTTGCTTAAAATGGCTCAAAATAGAGAGACTTCACGTCTACTTTAAAATTTAATTATTTTTATATTCTTTATTATAGCAAGCATATACTAAATACCCTGTGTAAGTTTCAACTTTTTGCCGATAACGTTTACAAATCCCTCAACATCTCGACTTCTAGGGAACACCTTTTCATTTTTATTAATTTTATTTTTGTTACTTATTGTTAAAGTAGACATTTTAAAACAAGCATTAAACACATAGACCCCAGCAGGATACCGACTACAACCTGTCAAAATTAAAATACATACGTTTATATGAAGACGATTATTTTGACGACATCATACATGGCTACACGACCACCGTTGTGGATGTAGCCAACTTAGGCTAATTTTTATTTTTGTTTGCGACAATTTTATTTTATTCAACAGAAGAAAAAGTCACAAAATTAAAAATAAAAATTCAGTATTTCTGACTACACGGCGACGATTGTAGACGACGTCATTAGTAGTCGTGTAGCTGTGTAGTCCTTGTTGTCTATGTGTTTAATGCTATACTCTGCTTGAATTTAAAGTGTGTGCGTATTAATATTATTTACTTATTTATTTATTAGTCTATAAATGAAATCCTTACAGACTAGACTATAACATGTGTTTAAAACTAAAATTAGTTGTTTAAATAAACAATTACATCTCGTTTCAGTACATTTAACGGCAATGAATAATCAACAAATTGATATAAACTATTAAAATATTTACAAATTCTTTTAATTGGCTCTACGTTTGAATAATTATTGATTAATTTTAGTCTGTAGCAATAAGGTGGAAGATGTACTCCAGACTGCCATGTCAAACCTTTTAAGCAGAAAATTAGATATTGATTCTGAACTGATTCAATATGATTGCTGTGCACATTATATTATTGAACCATATTCTAAAATTGGTCTCACAAGTGAAGTGTATAACTGTTTTATTATGTACGCATCATTGAACTCTTTCGCCCACCTTTCAATTAATGCAAGTACGCCTTTGGCCATATGAATATGACCGTTAGTAAGAAAATTGTTCGATTACATATTTTTGTTTAAACGCATATAAAGTCTATATTACCACCTGATAATACAAGTTCAGAATAAAAAATGTTAGATACAGCTATCAATACTCACAATTATTATCACTTCTATCACGTCTGTATATTTGATAATTGTTTCAAAAGATTTCAGGAACCGAAGTAAAGTCTGCGTTATTTATTCGATCAAAGATATCAGTTGGTACCGTAACTTTAAATGATATAATACCTCTAGGTTGAGAATATGAAAACTTTTTGACTTTCATGTCAGCACCGCTTTTTAATTTAGATTTAATATAAGCGTCTATCTGGGTCATAAGCAAATCGAGAGATAAATATTGATTTTTTTTGGAGGAATCACAATTAGTTCTACTGATTGTTGACTGTCTTGATTGGATATAATTATATCAGCAGCGCAATTTTGATGTAGTGATGTGGAATTTATATTTAAAGCAGAGTCAATAACAGTAGCACTAGACGTGTGTGTTTGGATTGGACCAGTATGAAAGATGTAGTTAGTGGCCGCAGATGAAGTAACGACATCATCAGTTTGTTGCAAAATTGGTATTGTTTTATTCACTGGTGGATCGATAAGTTTTTCTTTATTTTTCCTTGCAGATTTACGTCTTTTAGGGGAAGATTGAACGGGGGATTTCAAGGGATCTAATAAATAAAATTCCTCAAAGAGTTTCCCATACTTTGAAATTTACTCTGTGTAAAGTTAAAGTGTCTATCTATTGTGGTTTGAGAGACACTCATCATACGCAGTTAAATAGCAAATGAATGTCTTTAAACACACACACTCATTTACATACCTAAATTTGCGTCACTTTCGCAACACCCTTTAATTTTTGTTTTTCTATATTCTTGTTATAGCGGACAACATTCTACACGCCCTGTGGTAATTTGAATTGCCTCCTACGATTCTAAAAATAAGAAATCAAGTCACTACCGGAACTCCCTTTAGTTTTTAGTAACTTTTGTTATTTTTTACATTTGCTAACATAGCGAACATAGTTTTTATAAATTCCAAGTCTCTGTCTCTTACTGATCAAGAAATATCGAAACACCCTATAATTTTTAGTATTTCATTGGTATAGCGTTAAAGTTATAGTCATACAACTTTAGTGAAAATTTCAGAGATAAAGGCTCTGACAGAGGGACAGTCATTGCAGCGAAAACAATAGGGTTAGGTTTTTACTCTTTCGGAATCAAACCTTAATAAGGTGTAAGATCCGCCCAAAAACATAAATATGAAAATAAGGACAAGTTCCTATCCAAAAATGTTATTGTAATTACCCACGTAAGAACTTGGTTCTCACTTTTAACGGTGGACATTTTTGGATAGGAACTTGGTCTTATTTTAACATTAATGCTTTTGTGCAGATTACTTTCACTTTCTAACAATTTTGATAAATTTAGAATATAAGAATTGTAAAACTTTTTGTTTTTGTATATAGTTTATAATTAAATCTCTTAGAATTATAGACATCAGAAATCCAAAGCATAATCGTCTCTTTGGAAAAAAGTACAATGCAGTCTTGCGTTAAAATAACAACGAGATCGTTTAAACGTAGGACGGCAATTAACTGATAAGTCTTTTACATTTCTTTATTTTATTTTATTTTATTTTATTTTGAGTCAATAAACTTTGAATGCAGTTTATTGTGCAGCGTCGGATTTAGTACTTAAGTGTTTATGTATGTAAGTATGTATTAATATTATTGGCATGTTGATCAATGCTTTATATGTTTTTCATTTCTTAAAACAAATAATTATATTGTTTTTGTTGTTTTGATAATCAATGACCTAAAATTTCCAAACCAATTCCACAAAATATAAAATCTCATAAATCAATAAACAGCTGAGTATTGACTATGTTTTTAATCTTACGGACTTAAATCTGATTTAAATTTAATTTAAATGCCTTTATCATTTTAATGAATTTTAAAGCACAAATGATAGGGTTATGTATGGAATAGCACATAGGCAAATGAAGGTTCTATTGCTTTCTTACCGAAAATAGCCTTCGTGGTCGATCAACACTTAAAGCGATGAGGAGTTCTGATTGTTATTCATTTATTTTATTTACAAATGCCTTAGTGAGCGATTTTTCGTTTTTAGATTTAAAGTACTTAATGCATCTGGATCTGGAATATTTTTGCCACGTTTATGCAAAACATCCTAAACTTTTAAACTTTTAAAGTTCAAAGAAGCATCAGTTTATTCTTTTTGGACTCCATTTGCAGGAAAATTTAAAAAAGGTTTTGAAGCAATGGTTATCTAGAAAAATGATGTAAAGAATTGCAGAAAATCGATGGCAAATATGTACGAAAATAGTTCTTTAGACCCTACATTTATTTTGGATACGTTTTTGTGCTTAACAATTTTTAAAATTTTTTAAAGTGTAAATTAATTATACACAGAAAAAAATAATACTTACATATATCCCATGATTTTTTTCATAAATATAATCAATCGAACATGATTATTTTTCCCAAACTCTTTTCATTCAGTTGAGTCTTCTATGAGTATCGAATTTTTATTTTTTCAGGAGTAAAGAAAAAAAAACGTATTAAAAAAGTATCGAATACACCCAATTCTGTTTTTACTCGGTTTTGATTTAACTCGGTTTGAAAATAAAAAAATTATGTTTTTACACGATTTTATTCCATTTAGCACGTGTCAAATTCTTTTGAGCTTAGATTTTATTTGTAAAATTTAAGTTTTGCGAAATATTTTTATATCAAAAATTTAGAGCAATTCCCTTTTTGTGCATACAAGCATTTTTACTTGTTAGAGCAATTGAAATGTGTTAATATTTTGTGAACTATCAATGCATCTCTAAAAGAAAACGTCGAAAACTACAAATAAAAAACTACAACGTAAAGACATTTCTTTAGAAAACAAAATTGAAATTTTAGATCGCCTTCGAAATGGAGAAGGCTCAACATTTTTTGGCAACATGTTCGGTTTAAATGAAGGCACAGTAAGAACTATAAAAAAATTAAAATTCAATTAGGCAATCTTTGATTTCTAAAACGAAACTATCTGTTAAGTGTTTATCATACACTAAAGATGCAAATAAACGGTGCACAGTGCGGCAGAATCAAAATATTTTGAAAATAACCTAGTAATTTATAAACGGCTAGGACGATTGATAACAGTACCATAACATTACATAAATCCGTAACATCAACTGATAAAAGCGTGATAAATATGGGAATACTCATATTTAAAAGCACATATCTTTGAAAGTAAAAATGATATTGATGTGAATTTGTTTTTGTTTGATAGGAAATTGCATCACTTATATTCATATATATAAAAAAATTAATTATTACAACAAAATTTTAACATTTCTTGCTGATATCTGAAAATTTGGAAAAATGGTATTAAATTGATTGGATTTGTTCCGTCAGTAAATAAAATACTGGCTGTTGTTTTGGTACGTTTTAGCGAGCGCTTTCAATGTAAAGACATCATTTTCAAGCCTGGTACAGAGTACCAGTTTAAACGCGGCTTGAAAATGATGTCTTTACATCGAAAGCGCTCGCCAAAACGTACAAAAACAACAGCCAGTGACGACGGTCTTCACCGAAAGGTATGACAACAGTATTTCGAAAAATTATGGTAAAATCGGGCAAATTTAAGGGAAGAAAAATTTTAAATATGCAATAAAATTTTTATAAATTAAGAAAATCAAATAAAATTTTCTGTGCATGTGTTATTGATCAAGTAAACTGAAATGGCAAAAAATCTACAATATTATTCAAAAGGAAGTTCCACAATTCCCAAAATAAGGACCAAAAATCCCAAAATTGGGATTTTTTAATCTTTTGGTTATAAAATCTGCATACGGACTAGAGCTCATAAAATACTTTAAAAAAAAAAAATTTGGTGTATATATAGCTTTATTAAAGCAGTCTTTTTTTTTCGAACCCTGCTTTGGCATTTTAGAATATATAGGCTAAAGTCAAAATTTCGATATAAAATAGGTCATATTGTGGAACCTCTATCTTCTACAAGGATGATAAATTTTATACGATTTAGTTTAGCTTACACAAAAATATAAAATTTTTATATATTCCAAAAGAAAATAAAAAAAAAAAAATTGTTCTTTAAACGAAACAATTAAATTTAAGCAACGATAGATATTTTTCCACTGCGTTAAGTTAATAACAGAATTTGAAAAAAAATAAGCATTAACAGGCATTAAGTGGGCGTGAGCGTAAGTTGAAAAAGAGTTTATGATAAACATTTAAAATGTTTGTTCTCTTAGAACGCTGATAGAAAGAACGATCTTTAAAGTCTAAATATTCATTCATATTTTCTACATACGATGGCAGTCTAAAGTCGTCTTATCACTTGTTTTTTCTTTAATTAAACAATCAAATGCCACCAGCGGTAGTACATATTTGATTCCACTGCTTTGACTTTTAAACAGAATTAAAAAAATAAAAATTAACAGTCTCAAAGTGAACGTTACTGGAATACGACGGTGATAGTAGTTGCAAAAGCAAAAGCAAAGCAATTTCAGAAATAATTAAAGTTTATTTAAAATTATGACTGTTATTAGTGATCAGATAGAAAATTTCAAGTCAACTCTAGAATTAACACCAAACGCCCACAATAGAGATTCTTCTCCTTATTCGAATGATAACAGAAATTCAAATCAATCCAGTCACAGTGAAAATAATAAAAGATCAAAAGTGTTTCGTATTGTTTGGCATACGTTGTATGAAAAGTATGAAAATTTCCGCAAACAAACAAAATTGTTTAAGAATTTGGTTTATCACGAAAGCAATAAACCATTGGCTAAAAAAATTCGGCATTCTTTGCATTTAAATAAATCAGCGAAAAAGAAAGGCTACAAATACTTTCTTAGCGATGAAGATCAAAGGTAATTATAGAAACTAATTACAAGAATGAGAAATATTTCCGAAAGACAATTGCAGCATTTAATTTATCCAATATGTATGTTTATATGTATATTATCATAAGATTTTATACTATTGTCATAAAATATTTTAATATTTTTTACATAACTAAAAACTAGGGACGAAATCTACTATTTCTGGCGAATGGGTAACTTAAAAAAAAGGGGAAAAACAAGTGTGCTATATTCGGCCGTGTCGAAACTTTATTGCCTTCACAACAGTGATTAAATATTTTCCAATTCAATTTCTATAAATGTAATACTCGTATAATAAATTAGTCAAGTGCGAGTAGGACTCACAAGTGTAGAACTAAAAAAAGTACAAAATTTTCATTTTTTTAACGTTTGTATGGGGCAGCTTTAAACTTCAATTTTATATTTTTATTACTTGTTTTTTCAATTATCTGCCTATTATGATTGAAAAGTTAACCACATATGGGACACATTTTAATTTTATGTGTAAATTTCAAATGTTTTATAATGTAAGACCATATTTGCTAACAACACGTCCTCTATGTAGACACCCTTTAATTTTTGTTTCTTATACTTTAAATTTATCGGCCATATTAATACGCCTTCAGTGAACTATGTATTTACGGTTTCAATGATTTAGGGCTGTGACAGACGGACTGACGTTGTAGCGAAAACAATAGGGTTACGTTTTACCCTTTTAGTACGGAATCCTAAAAAAATTATATAATTTTGAGCGAACAGTAACTTTTGAGCCAATCCTATGATTTTTCAAAGTACAATGTTCAATGCAATGTTTGCATAGGTTTAGAATACAAAGAAAAATGGATTTGACTTATTATTTTAATTACTTCAAAATATATCAACTTACAAACAAATTATTGGGAAATTTAAGGATGCTGCTTTTCATTTACTAATGTAACAGTTTAAACTTGAATATTTATTGTTAAATAACGAATCAACTTAGTAAGTGACTTATCAGCAAGGGCCCCCACGCAAACCCCTAAGGGTCTGTGAGCACATACACAATTTTAACGAGAATCTCACAGAGAACAAAACATGTACAAGTTTTAAATCAGTAGCATACCAGCTAACATACCAGCTTTCAACAAGGTAGGTTTGTGTGATTTTGCTAAATATTTAGCAAACCAATGCATTTTCATTTTAACCACTTTTTTGTTTTGGGGGCCTTTGCTTCTCAGAGAGGCAACATCTACATATATTTTGACTTTAAAAAGATGGGTGCTTCTGAGCATGGAACCCAGTGAAAGCCCATAATTTCGCAATTTGAGTTATCGTTCTTCTGGCAGCAAACAAAAAAGTCCAAGCATTCTTCGTTATTGCAAATCACACAATTCCAGTTGAATGTCTGCTCCGTTTACATTCTCAACTGAAATTGTTAGGGCCTGATTAAAAACTGAAATCTCTCTTTCGATTTTTGAAAGATGCCAAATCGTTTTTTCAATTCTTCTGCAATCTCTATGTGAGGTAAATTTTAAAGTACTTCAAGATCAATGATTTTTTTAAAATGGAAAAAATTAAAAATCATTTTTTCTAAATTTTATTTCAGGTCTGATAAAAATGCTAAAAATTGGTAATCTACCATTAGACTTGACTTTATATTAATATAAATTTTAATGAAAAATAAAAAACTCCTTGCGTAGAGCTAAGTTTCTGGCGGTTAACCAGCGAATATCAATTTGTACCAACAAGTCCCCATATGTAGCATCTACGTTGACCAAACATTCACGAAACTTCTTTTAAGTTACTTTGAAAACCACTTTCAGTCGCTTTTAATGTTGACTGTTGAACCAAACAAACAATAGTGAGTTGAGTTAAAGGATTATCTTAAATTTTAGCTAATTGGGCCTGCAATAAACATATCATAAGTAATAGCAACCATGCTATTAATAGCTATTAATAGCAACTCTATGCAACTCTATGTTGCTATTAATAGCAACTCTATGGTTGCTATTACTTAAGATATGTTTATTGTTAAAAGTTGTTCGAATGTACAAATGGTTGTAAAATTGTTTATAAGTATGTTCCTTGTTTTTATGTTAATTACAATTTGATGCAGTGTAAAAACATTTTAATTTTACAAAACCCTTGAGAAAGTCGACAAACAATCGACGAAACGTTGGGTAAATATTGTAATTATGTAAATTGTTTTAATTACAATGAAAACTGTAGGCCCAATTAGCTGAAAATTAAGATAATCCTTTAAATCAACATTAATTATTGGCCAACTAAAAACATCACAATAGTGAGTTTAGTTTTAGTGAACAATTATTCGATTAACAAATTCTACGCTAGTTACACCAACAGAAATATTTAGGCAATGTCAAAACTCGTCACTAATTCTAAAACTAAAGACCCTTGATTTCGAAAATAGTTAAAAAAATGTCTGATATATTTAACCGAAAGAACTTTCACCATTAAATAAGAAAGAAACATCATCTGCAAATGGAAATACCTTACAAATTTATAATCAATGTAATCTTGGAAAGGCTAAATTCTTGCTGACTAAATCAGTTAGCCAAAATTAGGCTACCAAATGTCAAAAAAACATATTAGAAAAACGATTAATGGACGCATCGTTGCGACAATAAGAGTACATATTTTAAAAAAGTAGAACAGCGTTTACTCATGCAAAATCATATAAATTTCCACTGTGTTTGTTATGTGTATGTATGTGGATTACGTACACCAAGTTAAAGAACCTGGTTTGCGAGGTAAGCAGTACTAAGTATAGGAAGTATCAAGAACTCTTTTATTTATACGCCCATTTTTAGTTGGATCACAATAATTGACAATAGGATAACAGCTACGAAGTTTATAGTCTTCTGGCTCTTCCCAAAAATTAACTAAAATAATTTGAAAGTAAATAAAAAGTTTTGTGACCCTATTTCTCCTATTTTTAGTCTTGTTATGGTCATTCCCAATAAAGTAACGATCACTAAGTGTATAGACTGTTTTTACAGTTCTTTAGATGATTTTTGACCTGGAAAATAACTCAATATGACTTAAAGCTCATATTTGAACAAATGAACTTAGTTCAATGAGCTGAGTTTAATCTAAGTTAGTATAGTAACTAGTAGCCTTCTTGACTACTAAATAACGTCCAACAATTTTCCATGACCAATTAATATACTGCCTAATTAGTTTACTTTTTGAATAATCTTAAATAGAAAGTAATACGGGTCCAATTCTGTAACCTGTTGCATGGAGTTTCTGCTTATCCTATAGCGAGATGGAAAAGGGCATTAAATCAGCAGTCGGAGATAACGGAAGAGTTCAAATTTCAAAAAATAAAGAGTTCTATCGAATTCTTTTTTAATAAATTTTAAGTACACTATAACAACTTGTTAACTAATATAAGCAAGTTATAAGAGATAAATACATACAGCTGCGGTCAGAAAAATAGCACCAAGCCTAAGAAAATATGTCTCCGATATATATTTTCCTATAGGTTTAATTGATATATTTCAAAATTTGTCATAAGACGCTTAAGAAAGTGTATAACTATATAAAATAATAATTTTTACGTTTGCTAATTATTTTATTTTTAAATTTATACTTTATTTAAAAAAAACTTGAAAAACAGTCAGTCAAAAAATAGCACTTCACTTCAATTTGTACTAATATTAAACACTAAATTAAGATCAAATTAAAAAGAATTATAAATGATGCCTTTCACACTGTGTAATTTTTTAAGTCATGGCAAAATAACCATATACGGACACCACTACGTCATAAAAGACCAAAAAAAAAAGACCCCTGTCTCCCAGTTTTGCCCAAAGTCCTCCAGGTTTTTTTTATGGGCCCTCAAAGATGTGGGGCCTCGATGTCATTATTGCAAAAAAATGATCATTTCCTCAAGCTCATATTTTGCAAACCGTTTGAAATTTTGATATACTCTCTGAGGCAAAGTTGTAGCTCTTCTCATAAAGAACAAACAAACATATAAAATCAAAAAAACTTCATCTTCAAGGTCAAAATCGCAAAAAACTTTAAAAAATTTCATTTTTTTTACCTTTTTTCCCCTGTTTAGGTCCATAGGTAGCAAACCGTTCAAAATTCAAGGAAACAATCAACTACAAAAATGAACCTAAGATCTCAATAAACAACTTTCTAGAACATATGAACTTCCTAGGAATGATTCTTAACACCGTTTAGGTAGCCGCAAAAGTGAAAAATTTCCCGGCACTGTGTTGCACTGTGTTTATTACGATGAGCATGATTTGTATATTCTAATTAATACCTTGTTGCATGTCCTTTATTGGTAATAACGTCTGCACAACGTTTTGGAATCGAATTTACAAGTTTTTGGCATCTTTCACTTTGTCGCAAGCTTGCTGTATGCTGAAAGACTCACACAAATGGCATTTAATCAGAAGGATAAGGGAGCATTAATTTCCCGACTATACCAACATAAATTTTCTAATTGTGGTGTTGACCCATAGTTAGAAAAACTACCTCATACCATTTTATGCTAGATCCACCGTGTTTTTTTGGTTTTAGTTGTAAATTTTGCGTGCAATTCTGCGTTTGGGGGTCCTCTTACGTAGGAACGTGATACCTTGCTTCCAAATAATACAATTCTGAACTCATCTGCCATTTATTTTTCCGTTGGAATGAAACTACATTTTGTCGTTGGTGCTATTTTTTTGACCGGCAATGTCTGAACAAATCTTCTGAATAATTTTATTTTTAGCCAGAGATAAGATAAATATTTTATTTCGTAATAAGAACTTCTTAATGATTATAATTAGTATGACGATATTTATCTTAGTTTATTATTAAGTATAATAGAAGATAAGATTTGAGTTGTTATATTTTCAAACAATTTTTTACAATCCGAAAAAATAAGAAACATTAAAGTTTTATAGAAAAAGTTGCTTAATTTTCATTTTGTTTAAATCAAAAGCAGAAAATAAAAAACAATTGCAAGATTAAAAATGTTAAAAGATGTAACGAATTTTTTATAGCCGTATATAAGTATTAAGTGGAAATGTGAAATATCAGACCAATGTTTTAAAATTTTGTTAACAAGCCAAATACCACAGTTGTTCATATAAGCGACGATATTTATAAATCGTTAAGTATTTGGATTTTACTTTATTTTTGTTGAATTTACTTTTTGACTTTGAAATATTTACCCTTTTGTTGCTCAATTTAGCATAATTGTTACGTGAACACACTTGTCACTAAATTGTTTCAATATACAGTGGCCCACATAAGTTTGTAAATTCCATAATACTGAAAAAGAAGGGTAAATAAAATAATATGCACAAAAACATAAATGTGAAAATAAGGCCAAGTTCCTATCCAAAAATTTCGGCCAATAAAAGTACTGAGGGTCAAAAAGAGAACCTTAAAAAGAAATCCTTCAAATATAAACCGTTTCTTTTTCTACCCCCTTGTTTCTATACCCCGTTTGTCTTCAAATCACAAAGAGATGTTTTTAAATCATCGTCTAAATGCTGTCCTACTCGAAGATTATAAACTTTGTAGTTGATAAATATTATTTTCTGTCAATATCCAGCTTCTGTAAACATTCGTTAAACAAAAAATGAAAATTTACTAGTGCACGAAGCGATCACTTCCTGTTCGGATAACGGCTGCTAGCCATTATTTTTAAATTCGCATTGCCACCGCCGAAGTCAGCGGTTGTGATCGGTAAACAGAAAAAACACTGAAAGCTGAGCGCACACCGAAACATTTTGCTTAAAAAATGTCATCTATTAACATCTATCTTACGTTCAATATATTTCTCCTGTAATAAAGAAGAAAAATATATTTACTGCACAGTTTCGAGTATCAAGCTTCCATGGAAAATCATTAACCATTTTCCCATTTGCTATAAGTCGATGATATGTCGGCACACATCAAAATACATATGTATTAAAATAGCTTTGTGACTTTAATCAAATCGTTTATATAATTTATTTGTTATAACCATAAAGTACATTAAAACACAATTAAATAAATAATCATTTTCCAAATGAATTAATATTTGTTCAGGCTTAAGTTTATTTTTTTTTAAGATAAAGACAATTAGATACTAACAAAAATTATGAATTTTCTGGGTCGGGACATCCTGCTTCAGAATTATTCGTATTTATCTGCAAGGTAGTTTCAATTGTAATAATTTTTCTATTTTAACAAATTTATATTATAGATAAATTGAATATGAGAAATTGTTTTATTATATTTTATGGGTGGTGAGGGTGCTGTAGCTTAGGTAGTTGGCTACTAAGCATGAGCATGTATTGAGTCACCCGGTTCGCATGCCACCTGCAACAACCCATTCACATACAATCTTTCTGTTATGTTTTTTCTATTCCTTCTATAGAATTAAATAAGCCATACAGATTCGAAACTAATGTCCCTACATGTCACCGCTGCAACATTGTTCTAAAAGTTAATATAGCTTTTCTCTAATCATTTATCTCTATGCCTTTCCCAAATAGAGTAACGCAATAAATTGGTAGGCAGAATTGCCTGAGTTTTACTTTTCAAAAAAAAACATTTTTTCTTAAATTTATTCTCTTTTTATATTATTATTGATTCATTTATAAATACAGTTTAAATAAAATAATATTTTATTTTGTACATTTATTACACAGCACAACAAAATAAAAAAAATTTCATGTGCTCTTAAAACCACTATATAATTTTGATGTATCATGACTACCTTTGCACAAAAATGGTAAAATTTTTAAATTCTATGGATAGATTTTTTTTTAAAAATTTTTTTTTAAAATTGCAATTTTTTTGAGACGTTTCTTCAAATAATTAATGATAACTCAAAAACTACTAGTCCGATATTATTAAAATAAATTCAGAAAAATTAAGATTTGCATAGCCTTTAATTCGTCTATATATCGCGTTTCAATCGGATCAATAGTATCGGAGTTATAATAAAAAACTTGAGAAAAAAATATATTTTTTACGTAAAAATGGCAAAAATTTTCGTTTTAAAAAAATCATAAAAAATCGAAAACGGCAAAAAACTTCCAGATTCATTTTTTTATCGCATAGCGACATATAATAGCAACAAAATGAGATATCGACCATAAAAATCGATTGATTTTTTTCGAATTTATTCACAATTTAGTGAATTCGCTCATTTTCACAAAATTTTAGTTTTTTGCTTGATATACGCATTATAGCGGGTTTTCAAATGTGTGAAAAACATAAATTTTCCAATTTCAAGGGGTGCATGTCGGATTATTGTTAGATTTGATGAGAAACTTCCACCCACAAAATTTTAGTCGAATTCGACAACGTTAACACGTAGCGCATAGGCCCCAAATCTGAAAAAAAGCGTTTAAATCGAAAATAATTGACAAATTTTCAGTTTTTGCAAAATTAACGCTATTTATTTCCCCTTTTGCAAAAAAGTGGATCCTGGTCCTTAGGGCAAACACAATGAGATTTACAATAAGCTACATGTCTTTAAGTTTTCGAGTTATTACAATTTTCACTGGCCATTATATGTCCTTGAGAACTTGCCGAAGACAATTTACAAAAACATTTTACTTTTAAAATTTTTTATTTTTTTCTTTTTTAACAATAAAATATAAAATTTCGCTAAAATTGACTGATATCTTCGTATTACACAAAGCAACAAAATAAAAAAATTAGATGCTTTTGAAACCACTATACAATATCCAGGTACTGCCAAATTGTTTTGGATGAATGAGAAATGTATGGCAAAACAAGTACGCGAAATACTGTTTTGGGCAAAACACGTATTTCTGTGGGACACGTGTTACTGTGGAAATACAGTATTGAATGTAGAAAATTGTTTGGAACAGATCTTTATGGCATTTTTATGATTTTCAGAATTAAAAAAAGTAAGCAATAAAGGAAAAGTTTTTTAATTTTTACGATTTCAGTAGAAATCTGATAAACGATGAAATGCTCCTTTTCTGTTGGCTACCTGTCGCCCTTGCTTCATTTTGACAATTGCGGCGGCAAAGTAATAAACGTTCATAAATTTGCGTGCACGCCGAATTGGGTTTTTCCGCTGGCTACCTGTAAAGATTGATTTTTTGCATAGCATTCCTCAAGCATGTGTTCTCAATCAGGAAGTTCAGATCCAGAACTACCTATATCTGAAAATGACGAGTTCATCCCACACAAAAATATCTCACCGAGACCATGGAATCAAGACCAGCTAAATGATGTAATAAGAGAACTTGGATTGTCAAAAGCATCTTCGGAATTACTTGCATCCCGGATGAAGGAATCAAATCTCATAACGGAGGAAACTAAAGTTTCGTATTACCGTACCCGAGAAAAGGCTTACTTCACTATTTTGCAGAAGAGGACGATTTTGTCTGCTGCACGGATATTCCTGGTTTGATGACTGCCATGGGCTTACATAGATATGATTCAAGCGAATGGCGTTTATTTATTGACTCATCAAAACGCAGCTTGAAGTGTGTCCTTTTGCACAATGGAAATAAATTTCACTCCTTGCCAATCGCACATTCAACCAAGGTAAAAGAAGAATACTCTGTAATTGCATTGGTCATGAAGAAGATAAAGTATAATGAACATAACTGGGTAATTTGTGTTGATATTAAGATGGTAAATTTCCTATTAGGTCAACAAAGTGGCTATACCAAATACCCTTGTTTTTTATGTTTATGGGACAGCAGAGCTAAGTCAGAACACTGGAAGAGAAAACAATGGCCTTATAGGGAAACACTGGACCCAGGTATGAGGAATGTTATAAATGTACCTCTGGTGCCCCGAGATCGCATCATATTACCCCCTCTTCACATTAAACTTGGTCTGATGAAACAATTTGTTAAAGCACTTAACAAAGATGGTGAATGTTTCCAGTATATTTCAAGGAAGTTTAAAAGTTTGAGTATGGAAAAGCTGAGAGCAGGAATATTTGACGGCCCACAAATTCGCAAATTGGTCAAAGATACCCATTTTCTCAGTTCAATGTCAGAAATTGAGAAAAATGCATGGGATTCGTTTGTATGGGTTATTCAACATTTCTTAGGAAATAACAAGGATGATGATTATGTTGCGCACGTTGAAGAGATGTTAACTCACTTCCAGAATCTTGGATGCAACATGAGCATCAAGTTACATTACCTTCACAGTCACTTAGATCGTTTTCCTGAAAATCTAGGAGACTTAAGTGAGGAACAGGGCGAACGATTTCACCAAGATATTCGGACAATGGAGGAAAGATACCAGGGTCGCTGGGATGCACACATGATGGCAGATTTTTGCTGGAGTATTCAGAGCAACACTTCGTTATTCAATAATAGAAAATGTCATAAAAGAAAATTCCAAAGTTTGTAGTTTATAATATTTATTTATTTATTCCTTATTTTATATGTTGTAATAAATTTAAATAATAAAATATAAAATAAAAGAAAATACATGAATAAAACAATGAAATGCATTTTCGATCTATTCCATCGATTTGACTTAGTTACATTTTTTTTTTCAATTGCCTTCGGCAAGTAACTTGAAAACTGTTTAACCGATTTAAAAGATATGTAGCTTATTGTAAATCTCATTGTGTTTGCCCTAAGGACCAGGATCCACTTTTTTGCAAAAGGGGAAATAAATAGCGTTAATTTTGCAAAAACTGAAAATTTGTCAATTATTTTCGATTTAAACGCTTTTTTTCAGATTTGGGGCCTATGCGCTACGTGTTAACGTTGTCGAATTCGACTAAAATTTTGTGGGTGGAAGTTTCTCATCAAATCTAACAATAATCCGACATGCACCCCTTGAAATTGGAAAATTTATGTTTTTCACACATTTGAAAACCCGCTATAATGCGTATATCAAGCAAAAAACTAAAATTTTGTGAAAATGAGCGAATTCACTAAATTGTGAATAAATTCGAAAAAAATCAATCGATTTTTATGGTCGATACCTCATTTTGTTGCTATTATATGTCGCTATGCGATAAAAAAATGAATCTGGAAGTTTTTTGCCGTTTTCGATTTTTTATGATTTTTTTAAAACGAAAATTTTTGCCAATTTTACGTAAAAAATATATTTTTTTCTTAAGTTTTTTATTATAACTCCGATACTATTGATCCGATTGAAACGCGATATATAGACGAATTAAAGGCTATGCAAATCTTAATTTTTCTGAATTTATTTTAATAATATCGGACTAGTAGTTTTTGAGCTATCATTAATTATTTGAAGAAACGTCTCAAAAAAATTGCAATTTTAAAAAAAAATTTTTAAAAAAAAAATCTATCCATAGAATTTAAAAATTTTACCATTTTTGTACTAAGGTAGCCATGATACATCAAATGTATATAGTAGTTACTCGAGCATATTTTTGCTGTTGCCCTGTGTTATTTATTGTATCTTTATTATTTTGGAACTAACAATCTAAAATAAAAATTTACTTTTTAAGTCCAGCCAGTGCTAGACAAAAATAATGTTTGTTTCACGGGTTTTGCAATCATTTGCGGGTCATCCCTCTAATGTAGGGCCAAGAAAAGCAGTATCTCTTCTTTTTAGACGAATGTAATCAGGTTAATTTAGTATGTAACGCGCCAAAGATGTATACCCAGGTATTTGACGTCTGAAAGCTGCGGTATTATTTGGTTATTTATGTAAATAGGAGGTCATGAGTCCCTACGCAGTCTGAAAGTTATGTGAGTACATTTTTGTTCATTCACCTTTATTCTCCATTTTCCAACCATTTTTCCAAATTGATTATGTGGTCTTGTAAAAGTTGTGACGTTATTTGGATGCTTTCATGAATTCTTAAAAAAGCTGTGTCATCCGCAAATGTTGATGTTTGGAATCGGCTGCTAATTGGCATATCTGATGTGTACAGTAAATATAAAATTGGTCCCAAAATACTACCTTGGTGAACTCCGGCTTAAATAATTATAGAAGTTTTCGGGCAAATTCAGCTTTAACTTATATATTAGGCCTTCGTGCCAAACCTTATCGAATGCTTGAGAAATGTCGATAAAAAGCGCAGAACAGTATTTTTGTTTCTTTAAATGTCTTTTTAATTACATTTAGGTATTTTTAATTAAATTAAATAATATAAAAAATCATTTTCCTTTCAAAGCAAAGTTATAAGATATAGATCAAGGCGAATTAATTTTACTAGGTGGCAGCACGGGGAAGTTGGTTATTTTTTGCTTTACTTTTTATGTGCAAAATAGCAGCTATATAAAATTCGTTTATTTTTTTAAAACTTAAAAAAAATATTTCAAGATTAAAAAAATACAAAATACCAGAAATGGTAAGGAAGAAGTTTTTTTTAGTTATTGAATGTAACATTTTAATTAGTGCTTTGGGCTTCTTCCGTACACTTAACCAACAATAAAATATATGTGGGTGTTTTGGTGTTGTATTTGTTGTTGCGGCATTGTCACCTTATATATGTAGATTCGCCCAAGTCAAATTAAATAGGCATCCTCAATACGAAGGGGAAATTTTGTGGCAAAAATTATCAATTTCTTTTATATGGATTTTGACAGTTAAACTTACAATTTTTCCTCTTAAATGGAAGTTTAACTATAAGACTTCATATAAAAAAAATTTAAAAATGTTCGCCTTAAAATCCCCCTTCCTAGTGAGTCCACCTGATAAATGTGCCTTGGATTCGCCTTGATATAGATTTTACCGCAGAAATAACTACAAAATTTGTTTAACAGAACAGCACATTAGAGCTATAGAACAGAAAGTGCAGACTAATGT
Organism: Phasia obesa; assembly: GCA_949628195.1. Taxonomy (NCBI): domain Eukaryota; kingdom Metazoa; phylum Arthropoda; class Insecta; order Diptera; family Tachinidae; genus Phasia; species Phasia obesa. Next base: position 86,259,110 of record OX451217.1, read on the forward strand.
ACACTTTAAACAAAAGAAATCTATTTTGTGAAAATACACAACTTCAAAATCAATATGTTTAATCATCCCAACATTTTTAAACAAACTTACGAATGCAATTTTTACGAACTTATGTAAGACACTGTATAGAAAACTTCCGCATCAAATAAATTTTACTTTACAGCTTATTACATACATATGTATGTGATATCAAAATTTTAATTAAATAAAATTCTGTTGACGTTGTTGCATGTTTAAAAGTATGCGTAAATTGAGTTGCATTCCAATGTCAACAAAAAAATCTGTTCTTTTTTTGTTTGTAATATGTACCAGAGCTGTAAATGAATCTTTCATTTTTTGAATTAATTCGCGAATTATTCATGCACTGAATTAGAATATTTTAAATTAATTTTTTTCTCACAAAAAAATGAATTGAATGAAATTTGAATTCAAAATTTAAATGAATTTGGTAAAAATGAATTGCAATTCATTTTGAATTCAAATGAATTTGTCGAATGAATTGCAATTCATTTTGAATTCAAATGAATTTGTCGAATGAATTGCAATTCGTTCCCAATTCAAATGAATTTGTGGAGATAATTGCAATTCATTTGAATTGAATTAATTTAAATGAATTAGAAAAAGAATTAGCAATTCCTTACCTTATTTGAATTCATTGAAATTTGAATTGATTTTGTAAGTAAATCTGCAGTAAGCACCACTGTCGTTTTGTTATTCAATTATTTTTTTATGTAAAAGTCCAAAGACGAAAAATTCTTAAATTTTTATTCTCATGATATACTGAAAATGTCAGGTAGCGGCAGAATAGGAATGGAATTAATCCTATCAAAATGGGAAAATTTTGTTTATTTTCTAAAAGAAACTTAAATTTTTTTTTTTATCAAATACTGTGAAAATATATTAGAGGTGTGTTTAACAATAATTTTTTGTTTAAATTATAATTATATATGTATGTGGATTTTTTTTTTAATTTTCAATCGAAAAGATTCTAGCAACTTTGAATCTCAACATAATATTTGTTCATTCCTCCTAGATCCGCTCTTGAATTTGATTGATTGCAACTCATTTTGATTTCATTCATTTAAATTACTATTCATTGTTCTAATTCATTTGTGTGAATTGAAAATCAATTCAACTGATTTGGAAATGAATTGCAATTCACTTTAACAAATTCATTTGAATTGGAAGTAAATTGCAATTCATTTGAATTGGAAATGAATTGAAATTTATTTCTGCCTTATTCGTTTGAATTGATTCAAATTTTCAATTCAATTCTTTTTTTGTCATTAAAAGAAATAATTTAAAATTTAGCTTATTCGTAACGAATTAAAATCAAGAAAGAATGATTCATTTACAGCTCTGATATGTACATATGTATGTACAATATTTTATTGATGCTTTTGAAATAAAAACATTTTTATTGCTCTTTGTTTTCAGGCGACTGGATGAGTATACCGCCCGGCATACCGAATTGTCCACGCGGTTTGGAATACCTTACTAGTATAGATCAACTTTTAGTTAAACAAAAAGTCGAACTTTTAGAGGCTTTTACCGGTTTTGAGACCAACAATAAATTCTCTATTAAAAATGCCCTGGGCCAAAAAGTCTATTACGCAGTTGAAGATAACGACTGTTGTACACGCAATATGTGTGGTCCAGCACGTCCATTCGATATGAAAATATTTGATAACTTTCGCAACGAAGTTATACATTTATATCGCCCATTAGCCTGTACCAGTTGCTTGTTTCCATGTTGCTTACAATCGATGGAGGTTTCAGCACCCCCCGGTAATGTTGTCGGTACTATCGAACAAGAATGGAGTATCTGTGCACCATCGTTTAAAATAAAAAATCATATTGGCGATACAGTTTTACGTATTGAGGGTCCAGTTTGCACATTTTCATTTTGTGGCGACGTCGAATTTAATGTTAGTGTTTATAAAAGGCTTTCGACTAAAAACATTTTTAATTCGCAAGTTCTCTTTTTCGTCTTATTAGATTGTTTCTTTGACGGGTGAAAATATTGGCAAAATTTCGAAACAATGGTCGGGCTTAGCACGTGAAATTTTTACTGATGCTGATTTCTTTGGTATTACTTTTCCATTGGACTTGGATGTGCGTATGAAGGCTGTGCTTTTAGGTGCAACATTCCTTATCGTAAGTATGAATACAATTTTAATTTTAATATTATTGAGGAAATCGTGTTAGCTATAAGTATTTAACTTTTCTGATTCGTTAACTTATGATATAACTTGTAATACATTTTTTTTTTTAGAAATTAAGCACTTCATTAATAAAAATAATCAAAGTTTTTCTATAAACTTTGCAACAGATTTTTTCAATTAGGGAAATCAGTTTTATATAAAAGACTCAAAAACAGACATACTAACGGAATTAAAAACTTGATCAAAGTTATATAATCATACAACCCTGTTCTGTAATCCGAGTCCGACAAATGCGATTCGAAAGGGAAATATTCCGAATACTGTAGCTGTTCTCCTATTTTACATCCGAATAACTTGTTCGTTTTATTTTTTATGTTTGTGGAATGAAAAATATTAAATTTTTTTAAACAAAACTAACATCTAATAATATGATCTAAAATATAAAATAATTTCTTTCAATTTTCAAAATTATGTTTAATACAGAACAGTTAATGTTAATTGCCAATAATACGTAAAAGCTCAGAATCTTAACATCTGTTGACACTTATTGCCTATGAAAAAAGACGTAGTCTCTAGGGAGCAAATACAAGCCATATACAAAAAGAAGTTTTTCACTTACATGTAAGGAAGGTGGCTTTTCAATTTTTGCCACTGATGCATCGCTTTTAGAAAATTCTACCGGTTGTGATGTTCTTGATATTATAAAAAACCAAGAATTGCAGTATAAAATTGATTTTAAATCATCAAGTATTTTCAGTGAGCTTTGGGCCATTAGATTGGCTATTGAAAAAGCCATTCGTCAAAAATCCACTAAAATTGCAATTCTACGAAAAAGCTGACAGCTTGGCTAAAAAAGCTACTACTAATGGTTCACCATCCCAAGAAAAGGGAAAATTCTATGCAGAAATCTTTCCTAATGTTATCAGGAAACCATGGTTCCGTAATCATGGCCCTCTGAAGGTTCAAGAAGTCAAAACCATAAATAGATTAATGTCTTGACATAAAAACTATTTATCGCTCCAACAAAATCCTAACTTTAGCTAAAGGCAAGTTATAATAATGGGCCTAAGTTTAATAAGTTTTTTTTTAAGCTCTTATACTAATATTATAAACTTATACTTATTATAAACTTATAAGATTTAAAAATTCGATTATTTTTGTAGTTAACACTTGTTGAAAATAATTTAATTTTGTTAGCCTTACAGCCTTTGTTAGCTGTACAGACGGTTCACAGAGGAGTATTTCACCCAAAAAGCTGGCCAAAAAGGCAAAACTGAATTTTAAGATCTCTAAAGAACTAAGTACGCAGCTCGACATACAACAATATTTTACATTATATTGTAAATTTTAAAGACTTGTAGTTGCGATTTGTAGCTCTGAGACCCTGCTAAAGTCAGGAAAGTGAAGAAAATTATATGAGATTTAAATGTTGTTTTCGGTTTCTGGATGTTTATATGATATTTTTTTTTGCGGCTTAACGAATAAAGGATTAACAAAGATTATTTTTTTCGCTGAAAGGTTTAATCAAAAGTTATTTAAAAAAGAAAAAAAAAATTTATATGTGTTGAATATTCATGTTGAAACAATTCGTTCAAAAGCTAAAAAAACAAATTATACACTTTTTTTTTGCAAAAAAAGGAAAAGAAGCGATTTTTAAAAGTGAGGTTAGCATGTCTACGAATTATGTTTGTTACCACAATAAAATTTGGAATCTCTAATTTTAGAAACAAATAAAAAAAAGTGTGCGCAAGTTTGCGCCATTCTTTTTGACGATTTTTTAAAATTTTTACATTTCTTCTATTTTTGCTCATCGGGCACTTTTCCGTATACATTTATATCATCATAAACTTTTTTTTTATTAGTTTAACTTTTCCGTTTATAAAGTATTAAATAATATAAAATGAATATAATAATGCCTTTTTTCATAAAAAAATACTGTTTTATAAGAACCTTACAATTTTAAAATTTTTTATTTTTTTAATTAGACTGTAAATCATATGTATTTATGTACATACAGTCTGTCAAGAATGAGTTTAAACCTTTAAAATCAACATTTGTTAATTGAGTTTTGCGATTTATACTGTCTTTTATTCCTTAGGAATGTGGCTTTTAGAAAAATCTTTAAAATTTTAACTTTTTGGTTCTTACATTTTTTTATTGCATTTTGAAAACACAAAATTTGATTGCATTTTATTGCATTTTGAAAACACAAATTTTTCGCCATTAAATTTTTAATAACTTTTAATAAAATAATAATAGATATAAAATAAATGTGTAGGGTTAGTTTAAGCAGAATTTTTCGGTACATCTTCTGATCCTCCTACTATTAAAATTGGAGAACACGTTTTCAAGTTATCGCAAAATATATAAGGCAACCCAACGATTTAGGGGGTGAAGTACGCCACGCCTTTAAAAGAAAATCCTTACGTACTATAGAAAAACGGAAAACAGATTTGAATTAAGGGCATCAAAATCCATATAGTCCATATACTTTTATTTCTAGGGTAGAGAAAAATTTTTTTGTTGCGCAGTGTAATTTTTTCAAAATCTGCCACTAGACCTTTTATATCATACTACACCTAAAACTATCAAAAAACTAAAACTTTTAATTCAAAACACACGTTTAATAATTTTAGCCAGCTTTTCAGGCCAAATACTCCTCTGTGCGGTTGTCAGATCTTACAATATTGTCCGAAAAATATAAAGAAAACGTCTAAGAGTCGTATCAACTTACAATTGTTGTCTGGCAATATTGACGGAAAAAGCATTGTCAGACTTCAAACTAACAATAATAATGCCAAATATGTGACAATCGTGTGTCAGCACAATGTTAGGTCTGACAATATTGGAAGATCTGACAACCGTCTGTACAGAGCTTAAGAATTTTTATCAAAAAATTTGCTTTAAACAAAGTTTTGTATATTCGAGGAATAATTTGACAGCTACCGTTTGATTATAAATCAAAACCACTCTAATTCAAAATAATTGCAAATTATCCCAAAATCATATTGAACATATGTTTAGCAATTACGGAGTAATTAAAAAAGCACAAATAAAGGAAAAAAATTGTCATGTAATTCTGTTTGAAAAAATCACAAAAAGTAGAAAACGGCCGGACTGTTCCTTTTTATACCTTAAAAAATAAAAAATTGACTGATTTGTAGTCAGTTTAGTCAGTTGCTGTTATTTCAGCAAAACATGTTAAATGGTTCCCAAAAAACTCAGTACACAGTAAATAGCTAATCAATGCTTAAACTAAAATAGTGCACAGTTTTAAAAAGTAGAATTAAAATAAACGCACAGCTTTTTAAATGTGACTATTTGAAGATCACAAAAAAGGTAAAAATTGAAAATTTCTGAAATGCAGTATCAATCATTTGTATACCCTACAGAAAACATCTAGAATGAAATAAAGAGCTCTTGTAAGCCTGATAATAAAAATGGGAATAGTGACATTAGGTAAACGAACATCTATTCGTTCGGTTACAAACTCTTGTTTACTTTTCTAACAGATTTGTTATTAGACAGAATTAATCTTTGCATTGCTGTTCGCAGCAGTTTAGTTAGCTTTTAGTAGTTTTGATATCTTTCTAACTAGATGTAAAAACTAAAAAAATAGTGTTAAGCAAAGGCCAACAAATAAAAACAAGAGCATAATTGTAATGCCTTATTAGCACAAATAAAAAGGAAGATATTGGCTAATGCTGTGAAGTTTTTGGTAGCTTTTAAACACTGACTAATCAAAGTTAGCGTTTTGTTTTTGCAGAGTGTAATTTGTACTGCTAAACTTATTCATAATAATGGAATAATGGACTGACTTAAATAATAATTTGTAAAATTTCTTCAAAAATAATTGTTTCTTTTGTATTAATGCAGCGACTCAATAAAGAGTTTTTACAACATAAAAAAATTAAACATAAAATAATTCACTTGTAGTAAGTACGCAAAACTTTTTATTTCTACAACAAAATCCTGTATCGCTATATTTTTATTCGCTACTTATATTTAGTACATATAATTTACAATTTCGAGATAGCGAAGACTTAAAGGGCACAATTTATATGAGGCACATGGTTCAGTGGTTTCAATTCTGCATAAAGAAAATAATAGCAAAAGAAAGAAAAGAAATAATTACTTATTTTTCAGTTGTTTTATTTTAAAAGAGTTTTGTTTGGAGTTTTTACTTAACCAAATCAGGGTTTGAATTGCTTGCTTAAAAATAGCAACAGCACTAAAATCTTTCCTTTGCTTACATCTTTTTCAGCAAATAAAAAAACAAATGCTTGCTATGTGTCTCTTTCTGCAGCAAAGCATTTTTTTAAAAACGTTTGCTGTTGCTTAAGCAATAAGTTAATGTTTCTTTCTTCTTTTGCTGTTGCTGTAAAACAATATTGGAAATCTTTATTTTGCAGATCTACTCTTGCTCTTTTTTTTTTGCTTTTGCTGCACACTTTTTCAAAGCAACAGTTAAGCAATTACATATGCATTGGAAATAGTCAAGCATTTTTAATCACTGAACCAAATACTTCAACCCGTTCTCGCTTTAATTTTGACTCCTAGTTAACCTAACCAGTTGCTTTAATCTAAAAGAAGATCTGTAAACTTGTGCAATAGATTAAAAGAAAACTAAGAGGATTTTCGGATTCCTATCAATTAATGGTTGGTTAAATTGATATTCTTATCAATTATCAAATACAGACCTGGTGGATAGAAACGAAGGGCATCTTTTTTGTTCTATGTCCGTCAAAATTAATAACACATCAAATGATTTTTCTTTTCTTATTTTAATAATTCGTTTTAATTGACAGCTATGTTAATTGGAGGGTGAATCGATTATTTATTATTAATGTAGGGGGAGTATCGAAGCAGCCCGCTTCGTTAATGGGTCCCTTTTTGACCTCCTTCCGCCCCCAATAATTAGAAGCAACCGCATTAAATTATGGAAACCTTACTTTTACTGAGTGACATGGTACCACCAGCCTTTACTATTGAATTTAGTGATTTCAGACCGTCTCGTAACTTTCGGCTTTCTTTCTCATCACGCAGTCTTTAGTCATTGCTAGCATTTGTCTAAGGCTTAGGTCCCCCATGGCATTCACATATAACAAGCTTCTACCAGTGGTCCTAAGTCTTATGCTAGCCAGCGTCGGACATTCACACACAATGTGCTCTGTCATCTCAGCCTCTTCCAGCCACAGTGCGCAAGTATCATCTTCTTAGATTTTTTTTTGGCAAATCGATTATTTGGTAGTCTACAGTTTTTTCACAATTTTTGGTTTTCACTACATTTGAGTAAAAAGCAAGAATATTAGAAAAAAAAAAAAATTTTAGTAAATAGAGCCGCTCGCCGATTTTTAATTTTTCAGTAAAAATGTCTTAATTTCAACACGATCACGGACGAGTATCGTTTAATTGACTACACCCTATGTATAAGGATCCAGAATATACACATACTTTATGGGGACGGCAATAAATATTGTAGAAATTACAAACAGAATTAATAACTCCACCTGTGGTGAAAGGTATAATAAATCATTAGCATTTAATGGTAGTTTAATTTGTCTCCAAATAATGCCTATGATATATCACTGCTTAAAAGTTCCATCTTAATTGATATAATATGTATTATGTAGTATAAAATTAGAATTTATTTTAAAACAAAATGGCTAACGTATTACAGCTTTAATTATATTTTATTGTCACACTTTCTTTTTTGAAATTGGTATTAATGTTAACTTGTGTCTATTTATATTTACAGGATGCTATGTTCTTTGAAAAATCTGGTAATGTTGAAAGTGATCGTCCTGGAATGCTTTAAAAACTCTATTAAGAACTAAAGTTGTTTTTGTTTTTACTTTTCTAATAGATTTATTATAAACTCTTATAAAATTTGTTGTACATTAATACATAAATAAGAATATATGCATGTAGTTAGTTTGAAAAAGTCAGCTTTTTTATTAATATTTTTGTATCCAAAGACATTATTTATTATAATACAGACAAATACAGACAAATATATATTAATTGTAACTATTGCCTATAATATTGCTAAATCTCTTGAATAAATAATAAAACTCAGGATATAATTTATTTATAATACCAATTATAATAATAAAAAAGTTTTTCCTTAATATACATATGTATGTATCAGAAATGTATTCTATTATATGTTTAATTATTTATAAAACGCTAACGAGTATTTAAAAGTGAATTTAAAACTTTGTAATAACATATTTTATATATTAATTTTTTTCTAAATTTTTTGATTATTTTTTATAAAATATTTAGACGTTATTTTTAACATACACTTAAGATAAACTTAAAATAAATATACTGGCCGCTTTATACTAATATAATGGTTAAAAAAAATCTATTTTTTTACAATATTAGAACTCCATTACAACTTCATCACAAATACAAACTATAATGTTCGGGAACTACGATTTGTTCGTGTTAATTTTAGCCGTCTGCTAAAGGCACAAAGGTGTGGTCTGCTATAACTGGCTGCGTACTGTAAGAAGTTTTAACTTATACCTCGTGATGGCTGCTGGTAACATGCTCTTAGTTATGTTATGCCTCTGCTAGGAGTCTGGCCAGTTTCATAAAGGGCAGTTTGTTTTGCAGAGCTCTTGCTTTTAGTAGAAGGGAACGCAGACTTTTCTTTGTTTCTCTTCTTCGCACCCACGGAGGGTTTGAGCGAAGGTTCCTAATCCACGGTGGAACAGCATACGCCAGGGACGCGTGACCAAGAGGACTCTCTATTATGCGAACTGTGGTTATCAGTCGACTTTTTAAAACAATATTTACAGTACTCTACAATAATTTTGGAATTTTATACAAATTTTAGAATTTTATATAAAGCGTAATTACCCTGGAATGGGACGCCTTTATATAAAGTAATTGCATAAACCATATCTAAAGCACTATACAAGTAAGAGTCTTAAAGTGGATAACTTTCAAAGCAAAGTGGCACAGCTGGTTATGAATAGATTTTTTATTTTCATATAAATTAAATACTATAAAGTTAATAAATTAATTATTTAGGCTTAAGTTCTTAATTATAAAGAGATAAAGAAAAATTAGATACCAGCAAAGCAGAATGCATTTTCTAGACATCAGTACTAGTACTCTTCGTATCGATCTACCCGGTAGTTACAATTGTTATTAATTTTCTATTTAAACAATCTTATCAAAGAAATAGAATATGAGAAATTTTTAATTTTACATTATATTTCATAGGAGATAGTGCTTTTTTTTAATTGTTTTACACTTGTAAACTCTATTTTCGTTTTATATTATACTACCAAGTAAACATTTTTCTTTATTTTTATTCTCTTTATATATTTTCTTTTATTTGAAAATGGTATATATCTGTCTTGCTATTAGCTAACCTTTGGTTAGCAATTAACAACAGTTATATATTTTTTTTATTTTACAAATGTATATTTTTGATTATTAACACAATAGTGTTGAAGTTAACAATGACAGATATATACCATTTTCAAATAAAAGAAAATATATAAAGAGAATAAAAATAAAGAAAAATGTTTACTTGGTAGTATAATACATAAATAGCATAGATGGCCAACTCTCCAAATGTCAAAAACGTCAAAAATGTCTTCACACATACGGGTACGGTGTGAATTCAATACACTTAGGGGAGTAAAATTTTTATTCACATTTAGACACTATTACGCGATATTTTATTGCACTTTCCAAATATTTAAACAATTTTGAATTTTTGCACAAAAAATTATTTAACAATTTATTGTATTTAAAATTTTTTAATACAAAATAAATTTAATTTTGTTGACATTTGTTTAGTGAAATTTATTTCTACACAGTATTGTATTTTTTTGTTTTTTAGGGGATGAAACTTTTCAAATCAATATAATAAATATTTAAAATTAGCATTTAATCTAACGTTTTTTTGCACATAAATATATTAGAAAAATACAAAATTCATATTTTTATTAAAAAGCAAAAGAATTATTTAATTTTAACATCAAAAATTGAATGTAAAAAAATATTTTATACAACTATGTGCAGTTTAGGTGCTGTGGGGAATTTTTTTTTAAAACCAACACTTATACAATTTTGCCTACCAATACATTCTTAGACTTATGTTTTTTGACAAGAGACTTAGGTTTTTGACGTTTCAGTTGACTATCTATGTGTTATCTATGGTATAATATCAAAAGAAAACAGAGTTTACAGGTATAAAACAATTTCAAAACAAAAAAAAAAAAAAAGCTCTATCTCCTATGAAATATAATGTAAAATTAAAATATTCTATTTTTTTGATAAGTTTGTTTAAATAGAAAATTAATAACAATTGAAACTACCGGGGAGATCGATACGAAGAGTACTGATGACGGACGTAGCTGTCTAGAAAATGCATTCTGCTTTGCTGGTATCTAATTTTTCTTTATCTCTTTTTAAGTAAGAACTTAAGCCTAAATAATTATTTTATTAATTCAAAAATAGTTCAAATAAAATTCATATAATAATACTATTGTTAAACGCAGATACGTCCCTGCATTCTGCATTAAATATTTTCTACAATAAAATATTTGGTTTAGGCTTGAACTTCAATATTTGGCTCAACCTTGAAATTCTTTACATTCTTTGCTTTAAAAACTTACTGTAAATCGCACACGCAAGCGTACATAATATTTGCATGCAAACATACATACACACATATACATACATTGCCTTTTACAATTTCGTTTCTCTTATACAAGTAATTCAGCAAAGAGATTTAATACCTAAAATAAATGTATGTATGATTGTGCACACACTTAATGCATCTTAATACATATCTCTTTTGAGAACTAATTTGTTTGTAGCATTGTATGTATGTATGTTTGCTTGTGTGTTTTAAATTCTTTCTGTTTGTGGTTCTTTTTATATTTAAGAAATAATTTTGTCATTCGACTTTAAACCACCGTAAAAATAAAAGGCTTCATTTGGAAGCAAGTTAATTTTTAATTGTAAATAAAACAAATTGTGTTTTATTTAATTTGCTCTAGCTTGCAAAAAATATTGCAAGCTCAAAACAACTATAAAGTTATAAATTGCAAAAATGACATTGGTGTGATACCTCTCCCTGCCCCTAAAAACTCGAAAATTTTATTTTTACGGTATTGAGGCGTATGTAATCCATTTCATTTAATGACCACAAGAGGGGGCAGGGTCAAAAATGGCATCTTAAAATCTCCAGAGTCTAGGTTTAAGTTTTTGATCTTTCGCTGACTATAAAAGTTGCATTTGCTAAACAAAAGTATGGGAAAAATTACAAAAAATTTAATTTTTAAGAGTTAGATTAGTTCTTCTAAGGGAAACTTGTTTCTCCTTAATCAGATTTTTCTTATTTTTTACTCTAACAGCCTGTGGCCATAAGAGATTTTTCTTCCAAGATTTCTTAATCTAGGGGCACTCAATAAATTTTCAGAGCCAATATAAGCTAAAAGCAAGTAAGAGTGTTTTTTTCTGATGCAGAAAGGCTATCAGTGAAAATGACAACATCAGCAAGATTATCTTTTTCAATGTCAACAGCTTTTTTGATGGGCAACAATTCTGCAAACGTGCTTGACGACTTGAAATTGAGAGAGGAGTAGAACTTACAATTCGTAGTGATATTAAAAATCGCAAAACCAGACTCCCTCATCTAGGGAAGCATCAGCGGCGAACAAGTTGAATTTTTTCTCACTGTAACGATGAAATTCTATATTGTATATATCCTGGACCATCTCTCTTGACGATTTTATTTTGATGTGTTGCATTAGATTGTCAATGATTTCAAGTTTATTGCATTTGATCGTCGTGGAGATGGCGACTACCCTATCGAAGTAAATTTTGAACCTTGAGTAGACATATCTGTAACTGGATTTCAGTGGACTACCATTAACTACAGAGCCGTATAGATCTCTATTGCGTAATTTAACCTTCAAAAATTCTTTGGCGGTGAGGAAAAGACCCCTTTATTTAGGCGGCATTTCGTTTGCTAAGACATAGATAATTTGCAAAGGGATGGATGGGGTCAGCCCCACTCATCTTCTCAAGATGGAGGTTTGAAACGTAATTTTCTTGTCAATGTATTGAGACACAGTTGCCATTGAGGTTCTGGCATATTCATATTCAAGTTTGGATCTAACCAAGCTTTTATAGAGATTAACAGCAACATGTGGAGTCAAACCCTCTTTGATGGTTGTCAAACATTTCAAAAGTTTGCAAGCGTTTCCCATCTTTTTAATCACAACATCATAATGGTCCTTGACAGTGAAGTTGGCGCTAATAGTTCTGCCGAGGACCCCATTTATTTCCAGATTGTGGTTTCTCCTTGGACCCCTGTCAAATGCCATCCAAGAGATTTTATCAAGATTAAAACTAAGGTTTAATTCAAAACATTTGTTCATGAACTCCAAGGCATTATCTCTTGTGAAGTCGTGTGACAAAATGATGAAATCATCCGCATATTGGTAAATTTTCGTATTTTCGTCTTGTATCTCGTGCAGTGCCGTAGTATAAATTTTGAAAGGCAGGGGGAGAGATAGCTACCCTGGGGGAGGCCATCCATGATATTTAACTCTTCCTTACCCAGGACAAGCTTCCTATTCTTGAAAAAATTATAGATCCACTTGACGAAGGTAGGGTCAATGCCCAACATAGACAGCATGATGGTAGCCTTTTTAAGGAGAACACAGTTATAGGCATTAGATATATCCAAAAAACGGCAGACAACTTTTTTACCGCTGTATTTAAGTAACTCTATTTAATGGAGAAGATCATCGCCATGGCTGTAGACAACCGTTTTCGGTAAGCAAAAGTATTTTGGGAAAGGTACCCTCAAGTGCAGCGTTGATACGAGCTTTAGATTTTCACTTTGTCAGCCTTTAAAGCAGAGGCTTTAGTTTTACTGGCAAGGATTTCAGTGAATTCATTGAAAGTGCAGCCCTTGAAGCTCGTTAGCCTTTCCGGTGCATCTTTTAGTACAATAGATTGATGGTTGGGTACCTGATGACTAAGAAAGTCCAGATAGGACCTGTCGTTACTACTATCCAATTGTGGTGGCGGTGCACTGGAAATGCCTTTTTTATCATTCCTAACAAATTTCCACCCTTCACGTGAGCCAGGATGTTTATTTAGTCCGTCTAAAGCTTTTGAATAGCTGGTTTCCTTGGCATTTGCAACTCCCAATTTTCATTCTTTACGAAGTTCCATAAATGCCTCGAAGATGTCCGGCGTATTTCCTATATTTTATGTGGCAACAAGATAACGTCTGAAAAGGGGTTTAAGACAGTCATTCCACCAGCATTTAGGAGCTCTATCATTTATTTTGTAGGTGGCTTTCATTATAGAAGATATTCTGGATATCCTTAACGTCAGTATTCAAATCAATAGATTGTAGACTTTTGAGACTTTTGATATAGTAATATTCGGGAAGTTGATAATAATGGGTTTATGATGGCTACCGCCTGTGAACAGGTGGAGTACTTCCCATGTACATGACACATTAGTATTAGTAAGGGAGAGATTAGGGACTGAGAGCACCCTGTCCATCAGGGATCTAAAGAAGGTATGAGTACCATCATTCAATACTCTGAAAGAGCCATTTAACTTTAGGAAGCGATATGTATCACCCCAGCTGATCTCTCTGACATTAAGATCACCAAAATAAGCACATCATTAAAAGGATCCAGGAATTGCAGTAAATTACTCATGGTTGTCGAGAATTGAACAGCATCCAAGGACGGCGGTAGATGATATACTGCACATATAATAAAATTCTTTTAAGATTTAAGGTTTTAATAATGACAATGTCATCCGATGATAGATACTGAATACGTTGAAATTTAATGAACTTTCTCAGCTCTATGGCCACCCCACCGTAGCCATCAGGTCTGAGTTTTTCAATTAGATTTAAGTTATGTAGTTTGTTAGGTTGATTGTTCCTTCTCGAAAAGACTTCACTTAAGCAAACAATGTCACAATCGTAATAGTTTAAAAAGAAACTGAGATTGTGTGCGTTTGAAAAATGAGATTAAAAATTATACTGTATTATTTTCATTGTTATGGCTTGTAATCGAGTGGGTGATTACCTCGTGATCAATCCCAATGGCAAGTTTATTTACTCTAGAAATAAAGTGATCAATAGCTTCCAGTCGTTTTTGATTGGAGATGCTTGTAAAAGTCTTTCCTAAATATAAGTAAGCTCCCCTACTTTTTTGTAGGTGGGGCTTTCAAAAACAGGCTTAGTAGGCTGCAACTCATTGAACATTCTTACTGGTTTATCAAAGTGTGGTTTAAGGTTAACTGGTTTTCTGACCTTGGCAACACTACTGTAAGTCATGGGGGTTAAAAACGATTGTTTTGCTTGTCCCCATCCTTGTGATTAGCGGCGCGCTCAATTAGTGCAGGAAAATGTTCATTATACATTAAAATATCGAATTTGTTACTTCTATCTGCAACGTACACCTCAAGGAACTCCTTTTTAGTACTTTTGGGTGCCACATTTATGGTATTGCCTTACCTGAGGGTAAAAGAAATCTATTTTTAGGAGGTTATAATTTAGTGTCACTTCACTTGGTATGGTATTTCCTTTAAAGCCGATTTTCACCGATAGGGATGGCATGGTCGAGGAAGGGCCATTTTGATCCCTGATGATTCTTCTTATGTATCTTTTAACAGAGGTAACATTAACATCACTACTAATATTGTCCTTAATTTCCTCCTCAGAGATGTCAGTGGGAATATTTCTTATAACCCCGTAACTCTCAGTGAAAGATTTGGGTATAAATGCCCTTAGGCTTGCATCCCATAAATCTTGAGTAATCAAGAGGCTTCGCATCTGTATGCACCATGATGTGTAATTGTCAGGATTTAATTTTTCAATTTGGTAATTTGAGCTTGCCATTTTTATCTTGCGTTTACCGGTTTATAATCTTTTATTTTTATTTCAATATTTAACAAAACATTTCAGAATACTTAACGTTGTGAAGAATTATTCTTCCTTTTATTTTTTATAAAACAATATTTATTTAATTTCAATCAATATTAATGGTTGAAAGTTACATTGCAAACTAAAAAATATTTTTTCAACATACAAATTATAACACAAATATTTCAAAGTGAACTAGATTGAAAATTTACATTAAAGCTAAAGTACAATTAAACAAAGTATTTCCAACAGTCTCCCCTTGACACCACGTTCTCATCAGCAGCCGCAGTTTCATCGTCCTCTGGAAAAAGATGAAACTGCAAAATATAATGTTAAAAAGAGTGGTAGAAGAGAATCAATCTTTATCAAACGAAATAGTTATCGCGATTCGGGAGCAAAATGTAAATGACAAAGAGTTTATAACTTTAATGAAAACATTAATTGATAAAATTTTAAAAACATGTTATTCTATGCATAATAAAAATACAATTTATAATCACAGTGCTTGTACTTACTAAAACTCAAAGCTATTGCATTCCTGATAGTCGATGCTCTCACGTCATTTTTGCCAACTCTTGTTGAGTGATTGGGCTGGCTCCGTGTAGTTAAGTCTACAGCAATATTTTGAAAACGAAATTAAAACGACAATTTTGCATTACCGTTGGCGTTAACGACACTCGTCGTAAAAATAAGTTATTTCAAACAACAAAATCGACTTGTTTAGAATATAAAAAAAATTAAAAAAGGCAAAAGTTTTAATAAAGATAAACAGAAGGATACTAAGGAAGCACTTAATAAAGTATTTAAGTGTGTGTAAGGAGGAGAGATTATCAAACTCATATTATTGTGTTGCGAAAATTAAAATAAAAAGCTGATGGCTGAGCAAAAACACCATTTAATTTAATTTTTAATTCGTTTAATTTATTAAAATTTGGATTTCTAACACAACAAGATACAATGACTTATAAATTACAGTATGTATTAGAATTAGATAGGTTAGATTACAAAAGATGTTAACATAAAAAAAATTCTATTTTGTTTGTTTAAAGCTTAAGTTCTTTTAATTTCAGAATATAAATATTTTTTAACTATTATAAAACTAATATTTTTTATAAAAAATGTTCATTACCTTTCTACTAACATTAACCAAAAATAGATAAAACTTCACTTTATATGAAAAAAAAAACACAATCTGAAACGTAAACAAACTCGAAAACGTGAACAACCTTGGTAAAAATTAGTTCACGTTTGTGTGAGTTCACTGTAATTCAAGAATACGAATTTAGGAACGAAACGACGATAAAAACGACATAGAAACGACTATTAAAATAAAAACGCCAACGGGAATAGGGCCGAATATCAAAATTTTTTGTGCTACTTGCAAGCCCCTACCAATTCTTCGAAATCTAGCTTTAAGTTAACCAAATGCATTTTCGACTACTCGACGAAATCTAGACAGTCGGGTAGTTGAAGGATTTTTCTACATCTGGCTGGTTTGTTGAATATGGAAAGGGCTTCATCATATACCGTGATAAGCGAAAAGCAGAATCGCCAATAATCAACAAGCAACATAAAATATTTCTAAAGAACTGTTGAATATGTATGAGTCATTGTTTTTTCCACTTGATCCAATGTTTATATATATAAAATTTGATCTGCGAAAGAATGAAAGTGAAAATTTAAGTTAATGAAAACATAAAAAATTACCTGTAATCACAACTTGCTAATAAAACCACTGAATACCACCCTTTATAATTGTGATAGTCTACTGCATCCTCTTTTTTGGTTGAATTTATATATGGCATCCATCTACAGATCCTAAGCATTGCGAAAACCCGAGCTGTTCGAACCCATCAACAATGTGTTTAATTTCTTGGGGACATGGAGGATACGAATTAATTATCTAGATTATTACATACAGTGCGGCAAAAGTCTATAACAATTTTACAAATGGTACTACGTCCCACACACAATAAACTACCAATAGTCCTATATTCCGATGCCGACCCTAATGCGAACAATGCAATTACCACTCTTTTATCGAGTGGAATACAAGGCCTCATATTCGTGTCCAACCTCTCAATATTTTTAACTATTTCACATACTTTTTGGAAAACATTTCTGCTGACGCGAAAGTTTTCCTTAAATCGGTTATCGTTTCTCGAGCTTACGTCACACTCCCAAAATGTACTATTGCGGTCCTTTAAAATATTAAATATATAAATTATATCCTCCAGGAAGCGATAATACTTAACCTACAAATTTCCACAATTTCCTTTGTCTTACTACAGAGTGTCCTACTGCGAACCCAACTTGGAGCAACACGTTCGCATTTATAGTTGTTACTTCATGTACAATATTTAAATTGTGGAGCAGGTTTAGCAAAAGTAATTTCAGCTTTCTTTGAAATAAAAGCTGGTTTTTCATCAACTGCATAGCTACCAATCGTACTTTCTGCTTTCTATCCATATAATCAAAATATGTATATTATATGTAAATGTTAAATAAAATTATTTGACCAATATTCAGCTGTTTTCTAAATGCACAAAACTGTCCTCTTTAAGGGTAAAATTTTAATTCAGATTAGTTAGTTTTTAACGCACATTAACTCTGTCGTCTGTCTACGCTATTAAAAACACGCCTTTCTTTTCCTTTAGAAAAATCCTATACACACAGTTCACTTTTGACACACACACGCAGAAGAAACACTTGGCCAATTAGTTTGCTTATACACGTATTAGCATAACTTATCTTCACAGTATAGAACTTAAAGAATTGAATTTGATGTTTATAGAATTTAATTTAAAGTTTACAAATTGAATTTGAAATTTATAATACTGAGTTTGAAGGTTATAAAATTGAATTTGAAGTTAAAAACCTATATAGTATTTATAAATTAGGAAAAATCATTCCACAAATTAGAAAAAATTATTCCACCTGTGGCGAAGGCTATAATAATAGAACGAACGAAGTTTATTTGGTAACAAAAGGACAAAGTTTATGATAGACAAAACAATATTAAAAAAAAAAAAAAAATCAGGCGGTTTCGCCCAAATAGTTAGTTTCACAACGTAAAACTACATAAAACAAAAACATTAATAAACCAAAAACTACATAAAACAAAAACATTAATAAACCTACCGAAAATAGCAATATTCATAAATTATGTACAGGTATCCCTCGCTTAACGCGGTACTTATACAACGCGATTTGAAAAAATTCTGTTTCTGTACAACTCGAAATTTCAAACTTTTATAACGCGAAGTTGAAAATACAAAAAAAAAAAAAAAATATAATAAATACATACATACACACTTGTAATATTAATTTGTATAGGTACATATTCATATTTATTATAGATGAGAACGGGGAATTCCCCATTTTTCACAAAATATAATATTTGAAGCCAGTGAAACAGATTAGACCTGATCCGGAACAGCAATGAAGTTTGTTAATAAACTTTTAATTTTTTTCAGTTTGTATTAAAATTTTATAATACATATGTTAGTTTTTTGAATTTTGTTACATTATGTATTATATTTATTTTGTGTTTTTATTTTATAACAAAGTCTGAATTTTAATTCTGAGTTTAAAGAGAAGAACAGAAAATAAAAACCGAAAATCAGAAAATAAAAGGCAATAAAAGATGTATAAAATCTCCCGAGCAAACAAAAATATAAAGAAACACAGACATAAATAAACATCTGGCATGTTTTACTACTAACCACATGTCATATAATCGATTATTCAGGAGATAGAATATATCTAGCGGGAAAAGTTAATTAATAAGAAATGAATACAAAGGTAATATAAAGAATGTTTTATATTCTGCTTCCGGTGTCCATTGCCCTTCACACGGAGCATGTCCTAGGGAAGTAATGCATTATTTAAAAAATTTATTTTAATTTATATGAATATAATTTTATTAATATAATTTTACTTGCAACATTTTTGATCGTTCAAACATAAACTACATTTTAAATAAAAAAAGTGAAAATAAATAGGCCACATGAAGACGATGTGAAACAACGAATCATTTTTACACCAAATTATAGGGAAAAACACGAACAATTGTCACATGAAAAAAAAAACAATTAGATTAGGTTAGGTCCTGATAATATTTTGCTCGATTTTGCTTTAAAAGTATTCCACACCTATTGTAAGACTTACTTTTATAGAGTAGCACCTATAAGAGAAAAATGCAAATAAACTAAGAAACTAACAATAACAGCATTTTATAGCCACACTCAAGTCGTAGTATTCCTACCAAATTTTAAAAATTAACGCTAAATAAAAATATCAAAAAAGGTACCGTGTTTTAAAATCTGTGTTTTAAATTATACAACTTTTTAAAATTAAAGGTACTTTTATACCGGAAAGCGTACTTTCACTGTATTTTCTCCACTTTCTCTTGGAAATAGATATTGTTTGCGGAAAAATTTTGTTAAAATCCATCCAGTAGTTTTTACGTGATGCGAACGTCAATGAAAAGCAGACAGACGGAAGTGAGTTATTATTTCAAGTTTATCTCCAAAAATTACATATCAAAAAATATACGGTTTCCTTCGACATTTAAATCAAACCCAACAATATATCCATTTCTTACTTTTTGCAACCCATTTATTCCGTTTCTGTTTGGGAATATGTGCAAAATCTCATTTTGATTGAACTTGGGCCACTTCTATTTAGTACATATGGAACGGTATGTATAGCTTCAAGCTACAAAAATTTATTTAAACGTTTGGTTTAAAAAATTCGTCTTGCTAGTTCAACAATAGTATGCATTTCTCTCTCTGCAGACCCATTTTGTTCTGGTGTATAATAAAAAGATCTTTGATAATGTATACCAGAATTTTTAAGCAACTGATCTATATTTTTGTTAACAAATTCTTTTCCATTATCGGATCTAAAGTTAATTATTTTTTTGTTCTGATTTTTCATTATATTTAGAACATTTTTTACGTTCTAAAAATCATCACTCTTCTGCTGTAAAAATATATCCATTTAAATCTAGAAAAATCATCTTCCAGCAACAAAAAATGCTTTGCCTTTCCAACTGAAAGTTCTTCCATTGGCCTGCAAACATCAGAATAATTTATTTCATCAGGGGCCTTTGATAATAAAATTGTATAACAGTACAAGACATGATTTCGGGTCTCAATTCTATTAATCGTTGATGAAAGTAGCCCCAAAAAGAAGAACTTCTGCATCATTCGTTTGGTCATGGTACATAAAATAATAATTTAAAAATTAATTTGAAGTTAGTAAGTATCGTATAGGGAATTTGTCACGTTTTAGGCTCTTTTGTTTGTTATAACTCGAGAACCACTATAACGAATAAGCTCAAAAAAATTAAGAATTACATTTTCTTTAATCTGTTCATACAATGTTTCGCTACATAAGCAACAGTTTCGCAGTTATAAGTAAATGTATGAAGAAAAAAACTATGTTTTGCCTAAAAAATTGAAATTTTTTATTTTTAATTCGTAGTTTTTTGTAGGAGTCGTTAAATAAAATTTCAATAAGAAACTATCTACTGCTCGCGTACACATTGAAAACACTTTCGGCATTTTAGCAAACAGATGGAGAATTCTCCATTCGACTATATGTGTACGCCGCACCAAAAAATGTGGACAAAATTGTATTGGCACAGTAGTACTACATAACTATCTAATGCTAGATAGAACCAGTGGACACTTTGATGCAAATCTGGTCGATCATAAAGAAAATTCCAATTCCACATCGATCGCACGTGGATATAATCTTCTGAACAGATGTCATATTTTCGCATTTCTCACGCCAACAGAGGTTTTTGCTCTGAGAGATGAGTTGGCAGACTCATCTCTCAGAGCAGTTAACAATTAAAATCACAAATAAAAATTGCATTAACATTTTATGTAATATAATTTTTAATAAAACAGAAACAGTTAATTAATAAAAAAGATCAAATTTGTTTCATTAAATAATGATATAAAAACTGTATAAACTTTAATATAAATTTCTTAAAATTTACAGCTTTCAGCCAGTTCATCAAACACTTAAGTGATTTTTTTTTCAATGTAGGGTAAATAACGAAGCATACCACTTCCTTAACGGGTCCCTTTTCGACCCCCTTCCATCCCCTATGATTATAGATAATCGAAATATAATAATGGCAACCTTATCCTCATGATTTCAGATTATCGACTGGTAACTGTCGGCCTTCTTTCTCATCACGCAGTCTCTGGTAATTGCTAGCATATGTTCAAAGCTCAGGTCCCACATGGCATCCGCATTTAACAATTTTCTCCAGTGGTCCTAAGTCTTTATTATGTCACACACAATGTGGGCTACCGTCTCAGCCTCCTCCAGGCACAAATATCATTTTCTGCAAGTATCATTTTCTTCGAATTTCATCTTGGCTAAATTAAGTTCTGGTCCACAGAAATTTACAGCAGATCCCCCTTTTACTAGTTAGTCTGCTGCTTCATTCCCAGCTGTGCCTATGTGTCCCTTAACCCACATCAATGTTACCTCATTAATCCAGGCACATCTGTTAATTTTTAGAACAGATTTCAGCACTAAGAGGTGCCTGCTTCCGAAAATGATTTACCTAAGCCCATAGGGTTAGGTGCGTTCAGCTCATCCGCATTTACTTCCATAGCCCCAGGAGTATCTTCACAGATTGACCCGTCCACCAATTGCGAGGTTTTTTTGTCATTCTCATCATTGGCCAGTGAAACCGGAACTCCTTAAGGATTAACCACTCCACCTCTAACAAGGCTCCTTGTCCATCCCTACTGGAATATCTCGGTTCAACGCCTTACAGCCTAGTTATAGAGCTGGTAAACTATCGATAGTATCTATAGTTTTGTTTTCATTAGACTATCGATGGGTTTTTTCTCACCATTAGAAATAGACCCATTGCAGTACTGGAACGTAAATTATATAGTTAATTAAGCAATTTATACAGTGTTATATCTATTCACAGAACAATTCTGATCAGATGTCACTCACAAAATCATGTGCTTTACGTTACCTATGCATACCAGCAACTTCGACAAAATCTGAAAGAATGTTTAGCAAGGCCGGAGCCATTATTTCAGATAGAAGATCTAGTTTAAAGCCAAAAAATGTTGATATGCTGCTCTTTTTAAACAAAAATTTTTGGATTACACAAGAATTATAAATAATTACGATTATAAAATAATTCCTTGGGCAGCCTACATATGCACAACATATGTGATATACGAGTACATAGTATTTATAGTGTATGTACAATTTTTTTTAGAAAACTGATCTCAAAATGCGTTGTAAAAAATGAATTATAACGGCCCTTTTCACAATGTATGATTATTTTATTTTTAATTTAAAATTAACTAACTGGCGGTTTGGTTAACAGGCACTATATAACCGACGTTTATCGATTTGGATTCCACCATCATACGGTTACTTAACAAAAGAATATAAGAAAAAGTATGGCAATGCTGTGTTCATTTATTTACAAAAAATAGTGTAATGGAAGATAGTATTTTAAAAACCAAGTATTTATATAAATATGTTAATTTTAAAACCAGATAACACAAATATATGCATGTGGTTTCAGATTAGATGAACTAAATGAGTTATTTGGGTCAGTAAATACAAAACTGCACTCCGTTTTATTTAATATCCAGATATAAAAATAAAACAATATTCGTTTGCTATTTTTATGTATTTAAAAATGTTAAAATTGATTAGACTACTATTTCGCATCAATTAAATCCTTACAATAGGAAAACAAAAAGGAAATTATCTGTATTTCGATTAAAATTTTTGTGTATTGTGATACATTCTTTGTAAATATTGCTTTAAGGTCAATATGCAGCTTTTCTGAATTTCAGGTTTGTAATTTTTGCCCTTACTTCTACTGAATTAAAATTCATCATCGTCATTGCAACTGCATTTTCTGTCGAATCGCCTCGAACGGTACACCGTACACACTCACAGATGCCTCTTGACTAAGACCCTGGCGAAGTGAACATATAATGGAAGCAGTGTTTTTGAAGGATCTGAGAGATTGGTTCATAGTTGCGGCAGTGAGTCAAATTGAAGTTTTCAGGTTCATTGTAAGCTTTTTCGCGTCTATGGTTTAATGTTCGCTAGTACAGGCCTATTTGAATTGCAGCAGGCTTCCACATTGGTGCAACTGATGAATGGTGTCGTGGGATTGGGAACTAACGCAAAGCGCCTCTGCCAATGATAAAACGTGTGTTCAGCAGTTATTCTCCGCTAACACCCCTTCTTTCCTTGAAAAACCCTGGTGATTGTCAAGCAAGACCCTTTAAAACAGCCAACAGGCAACAAAATTTTTTAATGGATTTATAAAATAAATTTTAAATATTTGTTGTTAAAATTTAATTTTCAATAAATATTTTTATTGAACAAAATCTGACAATTAAAATACTAACCGGCAAATTTTCTTCGGTTAAATTTAACAGACACTTTTTTGTTAAATTGTGTCAAGTTAAAGTTAATCATACTTTGTGAAATACAATTTAACATAACCTTCGGTTAAAGTTCTTGTTAATTTATAATCAGACATTGTGAAAGGGGCCGTAAATGGGGTTTTGTTTTTATGCTTCATATTTTTGTTTTTTTTTTTGTATTATCTTTTTTTTTAATAAAACAACTCTGAACTTGATCAATTAAGGTGATGGGGTTTATAATACAGAATACTTTGTTATATAAAATATGGAACCTAACATTCCCAAAAAATTCGATTATCGATAGTATCGATAGTTTTCTATCAAACTATCGAAAATATCGAATGGCGAGACTGTCGATAGTTTGCCAGCTCTACCTAGTTAGCCGACCATAAGCGAATGGAACGTAACACATGAAAATTTTTGTTGTTTGAGATTGTAACACATGAAAATTGTTTTCGTTTGAGATTCTCTTGCTCTCTTTTCGCTTTTTCTTGTATTTTTTCAATGTTTTCGACAGTGGTGTAAGCCAATCTAGTTAAAATAGATTGGCTTGGTGTAAGCCAATCTAGTTAAAATCAGGGATCGCAAATACTGATTATCCATCACATTTTAAAAGAAAAAAATCATTATGTTAGGGATATGCTACATGTACAAGGAGTACACCATTGCAATCGTCTTTAAGGGGACTGTCCGTTCCGCAAATGATTTTTATTTTTTAGGTTTTACTGAAAAAAATCAAAAATAAAAATTATTTTTCGAGTTCTATTTTTTCCTCAGACATCAATGATTACTTGTTGAGTTTTATTTTTCGCTTGGAAAATAAAAATTATTCTCCGAGTTTTATTTTCTGCTCAGAGAATAAAAATTATTGTCTGAGTTTTATTCTTTGCTTGCCATTTAATGATTGATGTTTAAGTTTTATTTTCTGATTGAAGAATAAAAATTACTTTCTGAGTTTTATATTTCACTTAGAAAATAAGGATTATTTTTCAAGTTTTATATTTCGCTTAGAAAATAAAAATTATTTCTTGAGTTTTAAATTTTACTTAAAAATAAAAATTAATGCTTTTGTTAATTTGGACATATGTAAGTATATAAATAGTACTTTTTGAAACTTTTTAACTAAAAAACATAGAAATTAGTTTAGTTGGCATTCTTTTGATATAGTAAAAGTATCAAACTAGTGTTTGGTCCTTTTTTTCATTTCAATATTTGGGGGATAAAACGTGTACTTTGGTACTTTTTTGGAACTTTTTTACTGAAACACATAGAAATAATATTAGTATCGTTATTTGAGATAGGGTTTCAGTGAGATATGTGTTTCAGTAAAAAAGTTCCAAAAAGTATTATTTATATACTTACATATGTCCAAATTAACAAAAGAAAGAAATAATTTTTATTTTTAAGTAAAAAATAAAATTGAAGAAATAATTTTTATTTTCTAAGCGAAATATAAAACTTGGAAAATAATCCTTATTTTCTAAGTGAAATATAAAACTCAGAAAGTAATTTTTATTCTTCAATCAGAAAATAAAACTTAAACATCAATCATTAAATGGCGAGCAAAGAATAACACTCAGACAATAATTTTTATTCTCTGAGCAGAAAATAAAACTCGGAGAATAATTTTTATTCCCAAAGCAGAAAATAAAACTTAATACATAATCGTTATGTTCTAAGCATTAAATAAAGCTCAGAGAATAATTTTTATTCTTTGAGTAGAAAATAAAAATCAAGAAATAATCATTAAAACCCAATTTTTAAAATAAAACTCATAATCATTACAATCTCTGGTTAAAATAGATTGGCTTACATTTTAACGAGTCATTGATAAACAATGCATAAACGAAAGAAAGAGCCTCAAAAAACAACAATTTCCATGTGTTACGTCCCGTTAAAGTAACGGTCAGCTAACTAGGCCTTTAGGAGAGCCCTTAGAGATTAACCTACTCACCCCTTGCGAGGCTTTCCTGTCCATCCCTTCTGAATTCTTCCATAGGCCAGTTAAGATCGGAGTTTCCTGAGGGATTAAGGTTTCCGCCTCTTGCGAGTCTTTCTGGCTTATCCCTTTCGGACTCCCACGGTCATTCCTGGATATAATAAAGTCCACCCACACAGAGCTCCTTATTCGCATACTAAAGGTAAAGCACCCTCTTGACCACGCATCCCTGGAGTATGCTGTTCCACCGTGGATTAGGGTAGCTATTAGCGACTAGTCCTCTTTAACCACCAACTAGCTATTCAGGTTCTCGGCACAGCTACCAACCACCTTAACCTTACAATCACTAAAGTGATTACTTTGCTTTCTGATCTCCTTACAACAGCTTGCGATAAATCAGCTAAATTTAAATTCGTTTTAGATGCGATATCTTTCACTGTGTCGACACACTCTTTCATTACTTCTTTAAAAACGGATGATACTTCCATATCTGCTTACTTTTTCTATGTATATTTTTTTTTTTGATCGATCTTAATTTACGTCATTATTATCAACCGTGTTTTGTGTACTTGTATTGTCTGTCAAAACGGTGGATGACGAGCAATCTAACAGGTAATCGAAATCCAAACTTTGTTTTTCTACAACACTTCCAATAGTTCTACGAGTGTATAAAGAAATTATTATGATAGAAAAATGAGATTAGGGTTCAGTACAATACATAACTATTATGTAAAGAAATAAAATTAATTCCTATTACGATTTAAGAGATAAGGTGATATTCGTAAAATCATGGCCTCTATAGAGAAACCTTTAAATTCAATATTGTATTATAACGGACGGTTACCGGATAATACCATATTTGTTGTTGTTACACCAAGAAATGAGAATGTACTCGGTGTAGATTTCAAAAGTTTGCATACCACGGTTCAAAATATAAAACCATTTAATTAATTTTTATGTTGTGGCGACCTTAATAATACAATTTCTAGTTAAATTGTATATGTCTACCTATTACAGTACCAGATATATGTAGATATCTGTGAGAGGCGGACAGACATTTTAGCGATTTTAATACGGAACCCTAAAAAAGATATGGGTATACATACGGTCGTGAATCTTTGTAATTACGCAGATACCCCATATACTTCCATTTTGTTGATGGACTTGGTGCGCCACTATCGGAGGCAAGTTGAGCAGCTCGTTTATGGGTGTCCCGAAGTCCTCGCCAACGATTTTTGCACGAATAACCTAAATAATGCAGTTTAAGGAAATACCTACATAAATATTAAAAATGCTAGCATCATGCAACTTTTCTTATACTTATCTGATAACTTTAAAGAAGCACCAATACTTTGCCATAATCCTTGTTTTCTCTGGATATTTTTATATTCATACATCCCAGATTATAAAAGCATTCATTTTTTTACTTCCTCTATAATTATATCACTGGTATCCATATTTATTTTAGAATTTATCAATATGCATAAATTAATTACATATTTCAAAAATTAATTTTTGTTTACATTTATCAGCTGATAATGTGACCATATTTCAACAAAAAACAACACGAAGTATAAGGGAAAAATATTAAAAAATAATTATTTAAACAAAAAATTATATAATAACAATTAGTTTTTTATTTAATTATATGCCATAAATAAAGAAAATTTCAACTATTAAAGTAAAAATTGACATTTAAAAAAATATTAAAAAATAAAAAACGGGCACCCTGCACCAATTTAGTCGTCGTTCGTCCACGTAAGAAATAGAAATAAACCTATCGCAGAGTTCGTTACGAAAGACGAATTTCGTATACGAACTGATTGTGTGTATTTTCATATGTACATATATACTAAACGTGATCGCAAGATGTTAAAAAGTGTACAGTATTGCATGTTTTTGAAACGCAAATATTGATTGTATGTGTAGTCGAATATTACTAAACAGTAAATACAGAGAACAAGAGAGCAAACAGTGCAAAAATCAGTGCATCTGATTTGACCGGACAGTTTTATCAAGTGCAATAAATATGCTGAGCATTTCATATTGTTCACTAGTTCATTTTACTTAAATTTTCCTGAGAGTAAAATCTCTGATTTTTGCGAGAAAAAATTAAATTAGATTTTTTTATTCATCAATAAAAGTTAAAAAAAATTCAATCTACTACAGTTTTCTATTTTCAACCACTCAACGCGCAAATTAATATAAAATAACTAAAATACAAAGTACAGACCCTTGTTTTAACATCATAAATTTACATACATGTTGTCTGCTATAAGAGTATTTCATATCAAGAGACACTATTGAAACAAAATATTCACAACTGAAATTTAATTTCAAACAACAACAAATATGGCATTGGTTGGAAGAGCAAATGCTATTGTATGTTTTTATTTAAGAGCACAACAATATTTTCGTACACATGAAATCAAGTGCAAGAAAAAAGACACCAATGCATTATTGAACATTAAGAAGTTAGTCTAACAAGACGTTTTATGCTCACGTTTAGTATATACAAATATATTTAATTTTTTTCGACGAATACTCGGAACGAAAAATTCATCTTTCGTCCCTGTTATGTTTATAGCATAAACATCAAAGAAAAAATAAAACGAAGAAAAGTTTAAAATTAAAGTACAAAGAAGAAAAAATTAAAAATATTTTTAATTCATCAGAATAAAACTTTGTAGCGTGATTTTCTCATTGCGTTAATTTGTTAATAACTTTTTTTAAAGCGGTCCAAATATGGAAACAAATGAGAAAATCATCAACTTCGAAAGGAAATGGTGGACAGATTATGAAATTCAACAACTACTGGAATATTTGCAGGAGCATTCTGAATTTGAAGTAAGTTACAGTGTGTTTTATCATTATTAAGTATTTTCTAGAAGACCACGGCTCAGATACCTTACATTTATAAAGTTTTTGGAATTAGTGCCAATCGATGCATCTTGGGAGAGTTGTATGTTGGAAAGTTAAAAACCAGAAACACGTACACTAAATAGGAAGAATGGAGAAATACTACTACTACAAATAAAAACAATGTTTTCATAACTTTAGCTCAAGAATTTTTTAAATCTCCGGTTTCGTTGGTTTGCTTTTGTAATAACTCGATATGCTTTTTCATAAAATCTGCAATTATATGTACATTTTACATAAATCCAAATCTTTAAGTCAAAGAACTCATAATGGGTATGTTTTATGGGTTTTTTATCACAAGGTTTACATTTCAAAATTTTTTATTTTCTTCGACAACAATATAGCTTTTAAATAAAATACGAACGATAATTTGATTTTCGTAATGGAAATAAAAAGTACGGTTCGAGAAAGTATTTCCGAACGCTCGAAAGTAAATTTCCGAAAATCGTACTGCATAATTCAATTCGTACGAATCCGTATTTTTTTTCTTTCGAATTACATAAAAATCCCCCAGATCCAAATTTAATATATTTGTACCATACGAGCCAAATTTAATATATTTGGATCTGATGGTCATTTGGATCTGATGGTCATTTGGATCTGATGGTCGTCGCTTTGCTCTGAAGGAAAACTTAGTGAACAACTTTTTATTGTTATGAAAAATTGGGGTATTTTGAGTTTGTTTATTTTTACTATTAAAATGAATATCTTTAATTTAATAAACAAATGTTATTTATTATTATTATTTATTTATAATTTGCTTAAAAAGAATTACAGAGATATTTTGAGTTTGCTGTGTTTTGTTTTTTAGTTCACTTCATATCGTTTATTGATTGAAGTGACCTACATACATATGTATGTACATGTGTATGCATGACCATTTTGGATGAAGCCAGATTTTTAAAAAACTGGTCACACGGATTTTTGCACGATGAGTGATTTTAATCTTTAGATTAAAAAGTTCATATACGCTACTCATGTATCATTTGAAACATATTTGTTTTATATTAGAATAAGAGGTATTCGAAAGAAATCGAATATGTGTACATACTTGTCATATGACTTGTCACTTTTCCATGTGTAAATGCTATACACGTCTAGTGAACCCTTTCAAACATAACATGTGTCTTTTCCATGTGTACAATACACGTTTCATTTATATTACGCTGCCATTACACATGCAAGGTGAGTATGCGCTCCATTTCTAAACATATGGTTATCAAATAAAAGCTTTTGAAAAAATATCTTTTAGGTGGTGCTAAAATTTAAATAAAAATTAACCCAATTAGAATAAAATTTTTTTTTTTTATTAATACACTATTAAGTGCAACGATTTTCTCCTCAATGGTATGACCAACACAGGTTTCGCTTACTAAAATTGTCCTATGTACAAAAACTGTCATCAGTTTTTAATGGGTTATTTTTTCTTTAAATTTTAAACAATCACAGTTTCATATGAAAAGTTCAGAGGCCCATAACTCGGAAAGAAAGGGCGACCGCCAATTTTTTATTTTACATTTTTATTTTATTATTTTTCAATTTTGGATTGGAGCAGCTTCGCTAAACTAGATTTAAGCCTTCTTTTTTTATAAACTCTAAGTTCTAAAATAAAACCAACTGGTTTTTAGTGCATATTTGAAGAAAAAGATTACATTTATGTATATAAATATGCAAAAAAATACGTTAAAACTATAATTATTTTATATCCATTTAATTCTGCTTTTTAAATAAAACTTTTATGGTAATGTTGTTTAACTTTTTGGCATTTAACTTGCAAGCATTGTCAAAAATCACTTGCAGAAAAAATCTCTTTGTAATTTAGCTACAAGTTCGAAAAATGTGAGTGTGTTAGTAAAAACTTGAGAGTGTGCTGTGTTTTTCGAACTTGTACTTGCACGTGTAAACCCTAGGTTAGAGCGTGTTCTATTTTGATATGACAAAGTATCTGACATCCTGTAAGCCAACTTGATATATTGTTATTTTAGGCTTTTTGTGGTATCAAAAGCACTAAAAACGTGGAAAAACACTAGGTTTGCATCTTTGCATCAGCTGTGGTTGGCAATACAACCTGTGTGGTGGCAAAATTATATGTACATATATTATACGTTATGTCTGATGAATTACAAATGTACATACGTTTAAAAGCAACAAATTCAAACCGTATGTAAAATAGCTTTTTGACAAACAAGAAATTACATATGGGTTATTAAACTTTTATGACAAATACACGTCGTGTAAAACCACTTTTAGCGACGTTCTTTGCTTTTTCTTTCAATCATGAGAGTAACAAAATAGACCTTAAATGTGTTGTTCTATACATGATGATTGCATATTTGTTTTCAGAGATTTTGAAAAATAAATTCTTCTTTCGTAACAATAGTATTAGAATTATGTATTAAAAAATCTGTATCTATAAACGCGTTAGTTTCGCAATACCCTTTAATTGGTATTTTTGAATTTTTTCGCTGTAGCCGTTCAAAAAAAGCCGTATGGTTAAATCTCAATTCACAAATTTTTAGCAATTATTTTTATAGCGGCCTTGGTAGTACACCTTCTGCGAAAGTTTTACTTATTACGGTTCAAAAATAAGTCCATATATGTACATATGTAAAAATAACGTCACTATCCGCACACCCTTTAATTATTATACTTGTTAATATAGCGAATGTAGTTTTAACTACTGCATGATATTTCAATTGTCTGCTTCTTACTGTTCAAAAATTAAGGTCATAACGTGAAAACGAGGACATTATTGTAATACCCTATAATTTTTAGTATTTGTTTTTATATCAGCAGTGTAATACGACTTTTGTGAAAATTTCAAGAGTTCACCGTTTACGGTTCCAGAGATATAGACTGCATTTACAATAGACAGAAACAGGGCAGACATTTTTGAATTATCTTTTGCTCTATTTTAATGCTTT
Source organism: Phasia obesa (assembly GCA_949628195.1). NCBI lineage: Eukaryota > Metazoa > Arthropoda > Insecta > Diptera > Tachinidae > Phasia > Phasia obesa. The sequence continues at coordinate 86,290,444 of OX451217.1, forward strand.
CACAATAGGACATAAACAAGACAGACAGATTTTTGCACATTCTACTCTCGGATTTATTTACTTTATATGTGTGTGTTTGAAATCTGTGGTACATGTACTTTGTTGAGAAATTTTAAGCAAGTAGACGCCGACTTGAGAAATATAATGTAAAGCAACACAGAAAAAAGCGAAAAGAGAAACGAAAAATGTCCAGTACGATAGTCATGAAATACACACTCTACCTCTTCAACTCCTTGCCAACAAATCTCGTCTGTCTGCCCTGTTTCTGTCTATTTTGAAAGGGGACATAGGGCGCTGACAGCCAGACAGATTTTTTTTGCATCCAATAAATTTAATATATGTAACAATCGGCTTTCTGATAGGTTCTTCTAAACTATTTAAACAACATATTAGAAAGTTAAAATTTTTTGTTATGCGTGTTGTATGTCATAATAAAACAACAAAATTCGTACATAAGTAACGAACTCTAATTTTAAGAATACTCTTACAACAACAACACAAGAAACATCCTAGTGGTAAATTTAAGGTGGCCTTCTCATTTCAGGCCTTCTATAAGGAATGCTTAGACATTCTCTCGGATACGATCCTCATTTTTGTGTGCCTTCCAAAGAAGCCCTTTTAAAAGATCCAGTAGGGAATCCCAACAAATTTTAATATTTCAATTAAAAATAAATTAAAATTGCTTAAAATTAGAAAAAACAGAAGGCCTTGTTCCTCCAAAATAAGTAGTAAAGAGGCCTTCTAGAAGGTTCTCATACTCCTTATTTTTACCACTTGGTTTATTTATATACACATACATATGTATATTTATAATACATACTTTAATTTAATGAAAACATAATCACCTAAAATTTTTGTTTTGTGGGATTTTTGTTAAAATTGGGATTACTTTAGGGGATTTTTTTATTTAATTAATTTGGATTTTATTTTTTGAAAATTACAGAAAAGAATTTATTTATGCAATCAAGAAAAATTATTTGAGAGGATTTTGTTCAAAAAAAGCATGATTTTAGGGTTTTTTTTATTTGCTCTTAGGGGAGAGTGAAAAAAAATCTGGCAACCGTGAGATGGATAGACATTCTAGCGAAAACATGAGAGTTACGTTTTTAGCATTTTACTATTTTGACACGACAACATAAAGGTACGAGCTAAAGCAGGACATCAAAGTGGGAGTTGTTTTGCTCATAAGAGATAATGAAATTTTTTTCCTGCACCTATACGCTTTTGCCTATTACACGTTCCTAATTAGGAGCTCATCTATTTGTCGACGATAGCCCAGTAAATTGCACTGCGCTTTAAAGGGAAAATTCGTTTTTTAACCGATCAGTTCGTATTGGAATAATCTCCTTTTTTGTGTATTACTGGCAAAGTTGGAAAATTCATGTCAAATGTTTACAAATACTAATTCTCATCCGTTCCGTAATTATGGTTTCGACACAGTTTAAATAGTGGCCATACCCTGAGTGCTGCTTCAGTTAAAGATCCTCCTCAGAAGTTTTTTTTTTGATTTCATATTTATTTATTGTATCCTCAATATGTTTGAACTAACAATAATTACTCATATCTTAAGTCTAAAATAAAATATACTTGTTAAGTCCAGCCAGTGCTAGACAAAAAAAAAATAATAATGTATGTTCCACGATTGTTGAAATTATTTACGGGTCATCCCTCTATTGTACGGCCAAGAAAAGCAGTATCTCTTCTTTTTAGTCGAATGTAACCAGGAGCATTAAGAATGTTAAGCGCCAATGGATTTGGATGAGTTTCAAGCTTTTTCAATTACGTTACCGAATGTTTCGCTATTTCTGATTTAACTGTAGGCACGTTTAGATCTTTGTGAATATTAGAGTTTTTGATATACCAGCGAGCAACTGTGATCATTCGTAAAATCTTATTTTGGCGCCTTTGAATTTTTTCAACATTGCTAGTTGAGGCAGTGCCCCATAATTAAATTGGTTTAAGTATCGACTTGTACAGTAGTAATTTGCAATCTAAGCTGAGGGTAGAGTTTCTGCCAATAAGCCAGTTTAGTTGGACTGCTTTTAATTTCATTTATGTCAACTTGGATTCTATATGGCTTTTCTAAGTAAGGCGCCGGTCAAGACGTATACCGAGGTGTTTGACGTCTGAAAGCTGGGGTATCATTTGATTATTTATGAGAATAGGGGGCATGAGACCCTACGCAGTGTGAAAGTTATATGACTGCATTTTTTTTTCATTCACCTTAATTCTCCATTTCTTCAACCATTTTTCCAATTTGAGTACGTGATCTTGTAAATGTTGTGATGCTACTTGCGCGCTTTCATGAATACTTAAAAAAGCTGTGTCATCAGCAAATGTTGATGTGTGCACTTGATTGCTAGTTGGCATATCGGATGTGTACAGCAAGTATAAAATGGGTCCCAAAATACTACCCTGTGGAACTCTGGCTTTAATAAGCTGAGGCGAGCTTAAGAAATCTCCTTCTTTTAGTATGAACTTTCGATCAGTTAAATAATTTTTTATGAGCTTATAGAAGTTTTTGGGCAAATTCAGCTTTAACTTGTATATAAGGCCTTCGTGCCATACCTTGTCAAATGCTTGAGAAACATCGATAAAAAGTGCAGAACAGTATTTTTTTTTTCTAAAGGTCTTTTTAATTACATTTACTAATCTGTGTGCTTGTTGGATCGTACTATGTTGTTTTCTGAAGCCAAATTGATGGTTCGGAATACATCCTTTGGCGCTCAGAATTGGGTTCAACTTAATTATTAATATTTTTTGATATATTTGATAATAGGCTTATAGGTCTGTATGATTCAACCTTGGTGTTGTGTTTTCCAGGCTTAGGTATCATAGTAATCAAAGAAATTTTCCACTTTGTAGGAAAGTACTCAAGACGTAGAATGGCATTAAAAACAAAAAGAGTAATTGTTTGGGCTATACGGAGCAATTCAAATAACATCTTCTTACTGATTTTGTCAATACCAGGAGCTTTCTTAGAGTTTAAATCAGTTACTGCCTTTTCAATATCTCGAAGCTCAAACCTTTGGTCTTTTGAAGTTTCGACATGCACGCCATAATGAATAATCTGATTGTGGAGTTGGGTCCAGATCTTCCAGGTAATTTTTCAGAGATGCTACCCTTTGAGATTCTAGTAGGTCTCTTAGCCGCTTCGTGCAATTTTTAAGTCTAGTTTTAAGTTGAGGAGATCTATATGTTTGCAACTCTCTACGAATTTTTCTTTTTTCAGTCAAGAGCCGCTCGACATCTGCAGAATAAATGTGATTACATCTGTCTATTTGCGGGTTACAGTTGCATGTTGGGCAGCTAATTTGATGTTTCGATCAAAATCAATTATATACTCCTCTACGTCTTCTGGTGTTCTTAGCGGGATGTTTTCCGAGCAATGCGTACTGAGATATTTTCTATATTTCAGCCAATTTATGCTTGTCCTGGTTGTTGGCGATACGATATTTTTTTGAATTCATATATAGAAAATAGTGGGTGAATGATCTGAGGATAATTCTAGTAATGTTTCAGCTTTAATAATTTCTCTTGAAATACCCTTAAACACTCCAAAATCAATAACATCCAGTATTTTTTGTCGATCAGTAGGCCAATAGGTGGGTTGGCCACTCGAGATCACATTGAGACGCATTTTTGAAATTGTGTCAAACAAAACACGACCTTTTGGTGTTATTAGTCGTGATCCCCAAAATGTATGTTTAGCGTTGTAGTCGCCTGATGCTATGAAACAGGGACCTAGTGATTTGAAGAAGTCGCTATACTGACTCTCTGATACTTGAAATCTAGGAGGTGAATAATTGAAGAAATAACTAAGTTTTGATGAAATTCTTCAAGGCAGATATTTGTTGCTTGAAGGTAATCCTCACAAAAATCACACAGTAAATAATGTTTGATGCGGGCCTTTGTAAGTATTGCTGAACCACTACATGCTCTGCCACGGGGGTCTCAGAAGTTCTAGAAAATTATTTAAGTGGTCGGACTTGTTTTTAATTTTTCAATATATCGATGGCCAAATCGAAGGCGAATTGCTGCTTAACTACCTAGGGGATGGAAACTTCTCTGTGTCAGAAGACACATATTTTTGGTGAAAAAGCAAATTAGTGCAAATAGATTTCTTTTTTCGCAGGTGTCACAGGTGTTTTAAGGTTCCTTTTAACTTTTTAATTATACATACGAGTATTAATCAACTTTTAATTTGTATTATCATAATAATGTACATTATTTACTGACACTGCTCTGATTAGGTTTACAACAGTTTACAAATTTGTTGTTTTAAAAAGTTCTTAGCGGAAAATATCAAATTGAGCGTACTAAATCTCATAAGAATTTTATGGCATAATGTGCAATATTTCATCATATTTTAACTGTTATGACTCGTTATAAAAGTATGTATGTATATCGTAAGTAAAAAATTAGTAAATACCAGCTTAATAACACCGTGCAACATTGAAAAAAAAAAAGACTTGACAGTATAGATTCGATTCTACTATCAAAGGTTAGGACAACCCTATACTCGGTTGGGGGAAATGGTTGTCCAATTTTTATTTGCCTCGAAAGTTTAAGAAAATCTAATCTGTCTAATATTCTCATTCATTCATACTTTTAGGAAAAATTACCATATATTATGAAAATATAGACTTTAATGAATATTTTGAGCAAACTGTTCTTAATATCCGTCGAGCCATTCCCGAAAAAGTGGCTTCATTCCCAGTGGGCAAAAAAACCGTTGCTTATTTTTCTTACGTTCAGATGGCAAATACACACCGTGTGAACACCATATTAACTTTGTTCGGTAATAATATACATATGTATATACACATGTAGCTTAGGAATCGCTTAATATTTTATGCCAAAAAAAAAATAATTTATTCCTGCACTTTTTTGAATAAGAAAATTAAAAAATATTTTTGATTTACTTTTTCAGCATAATTTACAAGGACTCCTAAATTTTCACTAACAATATATGTACATATGAGAAAATTGTAGCCAAGGTAAAACTGAACAATTTTCTTGAACGTAGAAATACAAATAGGTCATTCAAATCACTTTGTACCTTAAAATTTAAATTGGGTGAAAATTTTTTTCAAAAAACAACAACAAAACTAAAAATATTTAAATGAACAATCCAAGACATACAACAACAAAAAAGGTTAAAATGCAATAAACGTATAGTTAGAAAAAAACTGACGTTTTTATGGTAGAAAGTGCTATTTAGAAGCCATTTACGGTGCTTTTACGGTGAACCATTCAGATTGTATTGGTATGTTCAAAAAAGTTGTTTAGTTTTACCGTGGCTACAATTTTCCCATAAGTAGTAAGTTAGTAAAGGTTCGGTCACAGTAGGCAAATATTTTCCTCAAAATTGTTTGTTGGTGTTTGATTTACATTTTCTATAAACATTGTAGGATTTTTTTGTGGGCACACTAGGCTATTTATTTGCAAATTTTTTTTTTGTTTAAACAAATATATACTTGGGAAAATATGTTTGCCGTGTGGTCACACTAGAGAAAATATTTGATAAATTTATATATGAATGAATGAATAAATGATTTATTTCAAAATATATATATGTATGTACAATTAATTACAAAAAGGTATAACAATGATTAAATCATGAAAAGACATAACATTAAATGTTGTGTGTCTGATTGGCATAATAATATGTTTAGAACATTGTTGATATTTTTAAATTATTATTTTCTAGTTAACGGAATTCAGATAAGATTAGTTCTCTATACTTTAAACAACTTGATATAAATTTAAATAAGAGCATGTAATTCTCGCCATTCAAAATTCCATAAACTTCATCAGCTTTAAGAATTCTTTTGCCAAAACAGTGGAGTCTGAACCCCGAGAAAATTGGACATCTACCAATAAAATGATAAGTATCTTCTTGTTCATTAAAATTGCACAGAGAGCATAAATTTGAAGCTCTCCCATAAGAGGAACAGGCATTCAAATTTAATAAACCACCTCTAGCTTTCATTATCAAGCTAACCATGTAAGCCGAATTACCATCTTGAAAATAGAGAGGAAAATCATATATTAACGTTGGATACATATCATGGAAACCAAAACGCGGATTTCTGGCACTAGCAACAAAATTATCAACTTCTAACAAACTTAAGACATTCAGTAGAATATCTTGATGATGACGTAAATTATTTCTCCAAATTTCCATGTCTAAATTGATACCACCTTCAGTACATAAATTACCCCATTGCGAAAACCAGGAAATATTTTGCTGAATAGTTTCTTCAGCTAACACACGAGGTAGTCTCTTCAAAGAAAGATTCAAAACTTTTCCAATATAATTAAAATGTAAATTTAATGTTTCCAAAAATAAAGAAGGTAGACGTGTTTCAATATGTAACATATAATTGGGTGTATTCATAGGAAGAAATAAAATTTTCTTTAAGAAATATCTCAGCAATTTCTCTACTTCATCGTATCTATGAAATCCCCATATCTGAGCGCCATAAAACATTATAGATTTTGCAGCAGTGTGAAATATTTTGAGTTTGTTTGAAAATTCAATTTTCGGGTGGTGAATATAAAATTTATATATACATATATATATATATATATATATATATATATATATATATATATATATATATATATATATATATTGAGTCACGTGCTATACCCACCCTTTAATCTTGACTGTCGACTGGTAAATGTCGGTTTTCTCTCATCACGCATTCTCTAGTAATTGCTAGCATTTGTTCATGGCTGAGGTCCCTAGGGAATCCACATTTAAAAAGCTTCTACCAGTGGTCCTGAGTTCTATGCTAGCCAGTGCTGTACATTCACACCAAAGAGAACAAGATGTGAAACGGCTAATAAACAGGAAGGCAAAAAATATGAATTCTACCCGTCTCTTTCTCAAGTTGATTAGTTTTCTTTTGTGTTATTTCGTTAACATTGGTTTTCTTTTGTGCTATTTTCTTATTAATTATTTTCTTATTATTGTAAATGTGCGTAACTTTCATTAAATATATTTCTCAAGCTTATTTCACACCACCAAAGAATTTTGATTTTTTGTTTCAATTATACTTTGTTGTTTAATTAATATTTTAATGTACAAATTAACTTATAAAGTACAAAGTTTTAAACAACGAACACGCTTTAAAAGAAAATTTTCAAAATTTGTAGTTTTTGTTTTGTTTATTTTTCCGATGTTCGTAAAAATTTTGGTACTATATTTGTCTCTCTTGACAAGCTTAGGAAAGTCTGATTATGGCCAGTTTCATCAATCACTATTTAAATCTCTGTGTACTTTGTGATTCACACACAATGTGCGTGAAGTGTTTTCCTATAACGGTTTAGAATATCCCTAAAGCTTTGTTTCTATTGGGACAACCCTTTAGCTTTAATTTACTCGGTGTAATTTTAAATGCCTTCATATAAAGATTTATGTGAAAAATATTTTAAATTAGAACACTATAATTTTTAATTAAATTGTATATACATATTTGTTATAGCGTTCTTAGCACTCGGCAAGTTTTAAAGGATAAAGTTTTAACGGATAAAAATTCAAGACCATATATGAGAAAATCATACCTCTATTGGGACACTCTTTAATTTGGAATTAATTTTATTATTTGTTGTAGCGGCCACACAATACACCTTGTGCAAAAACTTCAAGTGTGTAACTTTTACTTTCAAGAGAAAGAAGTTGTCTGTAACAGACGGACAGACATTGTAGGGATATTAAGGGTTACGATTTTAGCCTTTAGGTACGGAACCCTTTAAACATTGTGTTATCATATATAATTTTATTTTATTTGTTAATAATAAAGTTTTAACAGCGAAAAACTCTGCTCGAATCAACTATTTTTTGCTCTTACAAAAACTTTGTAAGGACAAATAATAATTGGGAACATTTTTGTTTGCCAAAAATCAGCAGTTTTGTAGCTTGCCTATCAGTTTTATTTTGTGGTCAGACTAAAGGCCCAACTATAATATGCATGAGCTAGCTTAAGTCAACTTAAGCAACTGTGCAATTACATATAGATCATATGTGGCAAACTATAATGTACTTAACAACACTTTTCGTTAAGTTTCGTCAAATGTCATTTGCTTAAGAAAAGTCCGAAACCTATCGCACATTCCGTACGGAAACAAGTGTTTTTGCTTTGTGTTTTACATTCGAACGAAAGTGAACAAATTATATTTAAATTTAATATAAAATGTTTAAAAATAGAAGTTTCTATAGGAAAAAAGGGAGGCGTTGTATAATAATCGTAATTAAAAAGAAAGAGCATTTTATTGGTTATGAGTTAAGTGATGCATACCGCAGTATTTTTTAGTACTTTTGGCCAAAATTACACAAACAGCAAAAAATTCGAGATTTTTCTTCCGAAATTTTCTTAAAGCTATTAAAAATAATTATTAATTTGTATATGAATGGTATTAGGTATATAAAATATTGTTACGAAAGAAGAATTTATTCATTATAGGCTTTGAACAACAATACTCCCGAACAACAACAACAACATTAATGGATTGTTTTCTTATAATGATGAAAGAAAGAAACAAACAATAAAGAGCATCGCTAGTCATTTAGTTGTTGTTGTCGATTAGTCTAGAAACGCCTCATAGAAACAATATACACACGCACATTAAATAAACACTCTGCGACTAAATACACAGGCACGTACATAAATACAAGCATAAGCAAATAAACATCCACACAAACAGGTATAAAGAAATAAACAACCACACAAACAGAAAACATGAGCAATAACAATCGAACCTGCCAGATCTGTCTGGAATAGAACATTCTGGTGCTTTTAAATCACCTATATAAGCAAACCGTGCTGGCGAGTAGTATGGCAGTATTAATTAAAAAGACAAAGAGTTCAGTTGTCGTATTGTAAGAGAGTGTTTAACAGTTGTGTATTTTTGAACAGTGGTGTTAATAAATAAGGTGACTTACAGTAAAAGTAATAACAGCGTGTATTGTATTTATTTTGCAATTAAAAGAACCCAACGTAAAGTAAAAAAAGTAACAATATGTTTTTAACACCTTTTTGCTACCAAATTATTATTTTGCAAAAACACGAATAAAACAAATGTGCAACTGTGTCATATTAGTTTTTATATTCATGTAAGTACATTGTAGCCACCTAAAAGTCTTCAATAAGTTACTTTAACATTTGACAGACTTTTCGTTCATTTTTTGACATTAGCTTAAGTCAGGTTATGCATATTATAGTTGGGCTTTATGTCAAACAAATATTTGACGATTTCAGGCAAATGTTTGTCTAATGTGGCCGTACCTTAAGTAAGTTATGCTGAAAAAGGTAAAAAAATATTTTTTTTAATTTTCAGGAATAAATTATTTTTTTTTTTGCATAAAATGTTAAAAGATATTTTCAGCGAATCCTCAGCTACATTATTGCCGAACAAAGTTAGGAGGTACCACCTAGTATGAATGAGATATTAGGCACAAAATAAAGACACCTTTTTTAAAGGGCCCACTGGTTTTTAGAATCATTCGAGACCCATAAATAAAACTTGGTCGCCAACTTCGCCAAAGTGAGTATAGGGTTTTACTACACTTTAATAGCAGAATCGAACATACATCATATACTGTCAAGTATGTGTATTTTTCGAAAAGTTTTTATTTACTGCTCTGTGTAATCGAAACCCAATTAGAAATAATGTTATTTCAAAATTTCAACAATTTCTTTTTAGCCACGGGCTTTCAAAGTGCTTTAATAAGTCAACTATGTTGACGCTAGTGTTTACGAGATTTTTTTGTTAACAATTGGTTGTCTACTGATTGACTAAAAAAATTATCAAACATGTTTTTCTACCAGGAATTTTAAAATAGTGTTACAAATTAATCAAACTTCTTGCTTTTGTACTAGTTAACCAATTTCGGTTCAATCGGTTCAAAGTGGCAACCCTGTTATTTAATTGTTTATTTTTTTTGAAGGCGACCTGAACTGCAAAAATCTGGATAAATTAAGATTAAGTTGGAGGTTTTAACAAAGTATTTGCTGCAAAAGCAAAGTTATTGCGCATACATATGTATATGTATATGTAATTAAACCTATTTTCACGAGCATTCTTATCAATTTCATTACATGAGCACACTGTGCAAATACTTGATATAATTAATATGATTGTACATTATTATCACTTTCAAAATAATGTTGTAATGTGTAGGTGCAGTGTCTCACATAAATATTTTAATTAAAAAAAAAAAAAAAACTTAATAAAGAACTTCTCACATTGTCTGATCAATCTGCATTAGGTAAAGTTTTTGTCTATATATGAAATATATGAAAAAATATATTACAAATCTTTAAAAACTAATAAAAAAATTACTTTAAATAAATAACACTGGCTTACAAATTTTATTTTTTAAATGTTTAAAGTTTGTATTGTATTTTTTAGATCCGCTATTGACCAGATGGTGGTACATTTGTGTTCTTCGGTATACATACTTATATGTATGTACTTCTCTTTAAAGCGTCATCCAATCTCAACGGCTAGTCCGATTGAAATAGGTTATATCTTTTTTGAATGGCTATTGTTTTAGCATAGACACTTCAGCCCAAAATTTTAACTTAAAGGAATTGGATAAAATAACTTAGAAAAAATGTGAAGTTAAAGCCGAGTTTCTATCCAAAAATTTCGGCTCCATAAACGGTATAAGCACAATCTACCACACTTTTTGACAGGTCCCAATATGATATCATTAGTGAACTTTTAAATGATATATCGTTACAGGTCGGTCTTTAGCCTCTTTAGCACAAAATAATTTTCGCTAAAATAGGGAAATTTGTCTGCGGTTTCATTGAAGACTATATGCGTATGTCGCGCACTAATTATGCATTTTGTACAATGTTTGCATTCTATATTACATGGCCGTCTTGACAGGGTTGTACCCATTGTTATAAAATGAATGAACGCTATGCTTACGGCTAGAGCTATAAA